>CAJVPQ010001046.1:0-20814 GCA_910591825.1 Funneliformis caledonium
AAAATTATTAACATAAATAAATAAATGTAAACGATTTTTTAAATCGTTCAGAAACCCGTGATCACCCTCTGTATATATAAATTTTTCTAACTTTAATTCATTAAACATAATATGAATTTTTAATTACTAAATTCAGTATAGTAAGGGTTTTTTTATATTTAAAAATCTGTTTGACACTGAAATCCATTATATTGTAAAATTCGTTATATCAAAATTTGTTGTAAAAAGAGTTGACTGTATATGTATAGTCTCACATGAAATTTACTATCACTGATTTTTCATATTAAAATAGATTTTTATGCTATTTATTAATAAAGTAAAAAAGTTTAAATATATATATTTTTTTTAAAATATTATTTTTTTAAAGATCAATTCTAAAAATAAATTATAAAAACTATAATTTTATTAATAATTTATCTATTGAAAAAATTCAAAATACCAAAAAGAAAAAATTTATTGAATTTGAAAAAGTAAAATAATTTGATATTTGAAAATAAAATTATATAAATATTACAAAAAATTAATATATAAATAACTTTAATAAATAGAAGGTAGTCAGTAGAAAAGGAGAAATCCACTTTTTAGTCAAAAATTTTTTTATTAGTTCACTCTACTTATGATCATATAAACAAAACTAGCTTAATAACTAAAATTACTCAAAATTTGTAGATTTTCCTCTTTTCTATTGATCGCTTCCCAAATAATTAAATTAATATCATAATAAAAGTTTACAAATTTTATAATGATTTTATTTTTAAAGATTCTTGTTTAATAATTTAATTATTTGTGATTTAAAATATCAATTATTCTTTGCATATAATTAAAATATTAAAATTTTACTAGATAGATACTGTTATATCTAAAGATATGCAAAAATGATCTACAAGGCTAAAAGGATGATCAATTTCATGTCATATTAAAAATGATTTGCAGTATTGTAACTAAATTAGATAATTAAATGATTTACATATCTTATTTCCTAAATTTGATAGTCTAATTTTGTTATACAAATAGGCCTTATTACGTCATTCATTATTAATGACATTTATTTCATTTATTTCATTTTTCTCATTTATTTTATTTATTTTATTTATATCATTTATCTATTATATTTATTTTATCTGTTTTCTTTATTTTATTTATTTTATTATTATTAGTGAATATTTTTATATAAATAGGAGTAATCCATTGATGTAAAAAGAATAAAAACTGTCTTGTCTTGAATAGTTCTTTTGATAAATAAACTGTTTAGTACAGACGCGCTGACAGAGGCAGTACTAGTCTTTTGTTTATTAAATAATTATTTGCACGTATTTTCACTTAGTCTATTGTGTGATTTTCTTTAATTTCTTATCTCGTATTTTTATCTTTACTCTTCCATGTAAAGAAAACCTTTGCTAAACTGTGATATCGTAGGTGATTTATCTGCAATCTAAAAGAACTGGCATAACAATACTATTTATTTCTATTTTTAAATTTATTTATTAGTATATTTTATAGTTAATTAATTATTTAAAATATTTTATATATAATAATAATCATTAATTATTTTGTAAAAATATTTGAAAATTATTTTTGAAATATTATTATAAAAAAAATAAATAGTTGATTAGTGTATATATATATATTTATATATATATTTATATTATTATATTATATGATTATATAATATTAAAGTCACAATAAATAAATAAAAAATCAAAAAATTTTAATTATTTTATAATTTTATAGTTTAATAAATCACCTAAATTATCATAATGATTATGATCTAAAATTATATTATTTAGTAATAAAAATTATTTTAAAAAGTAAATTTATTAGATCATATTTTAATACTGTTTAATAATTATATCAAAATATTCAATTTTAGGTATCATTTTTGCTTTTTATAAATTAATTATAAAATATTTATAATATTTTCAATAGAATTTACTTATTATAAATAAGTAATAAAATTTCTTTAAAATTAGTAATCTGTTAAATTGTAAGAATTGGTTAAGAACTATTTAACATTTATAAAGATATTAAATTATATATTATAATTAAAGATTATTAAATTGATCAATTAAAAAATATTTATATATATATTTTTATTTCATAAAATAATTTTAAGACTTGTAAATTATAATAAATTTAAATATTTTTAATATGATTTATATAGAATTATAAATTAAGTTAATATTATTTATTAAAATAAAATATAAGAAAATAATGAATATGATAATAAAATAAAAAATAAAAAACTAAGAATAACTAATTAGAAAGTAAAGAAATATTTATCTAATTAAAGATAAAAAATCATATAACTAAGGTTACTTATTTAAATATATTTTAAATTTAAAATTTTTAGTTTTACTAATCTTTTATTAAGCTTTTACTATTTTTATAAATTTAATATAATTTATTTTTTTTTGAATTTTACATATTTTTTAATATAGTTTTAATATAATTTACTAAATTTTATTGTTACTATTTAGATGATTCTCTATAATAAAAAAATATTAATTTAAAAGATCAACTGACATAATATAATACATATGACCAAAAGTTACATGTGATTGCATTATATTTAGATGATAAAAACAGCAAAGATAAAGAAAATAAATTAAATAAATGTTACATAAGAAATCCAGAAGATGTTAGAAATTTCTTTATATTATTAATAAATTTATATTTGTAATCAATTATTATTTTAATTATTTATATTGATAAATTTAGTATAAATAGGATAACATTAGGATTTAGTTAGAAATAAACAATAAAAAACCTTTTTCATAAACAATTAGAATTTAATTAATTTTTATTATTAATAAGATAAATGCTAATAACTTTATATGCTAATAAATATAATTATATTAAATTTTTTATTTCTTAATAAAATTCTAAATATTTATTTTAAATATACACTATCATTTAAAATTAATATTTAATTATAAATCCTTCAAATTTTTTTCTAAAATACTGATTCTTATTAATTCTTTTGTTAATCTTACATTAATATTAATTTTCAATTATTAATATTATATGATAAATACTACAAAATCTTTAAATTTTATTTAGTAACTTATATATAATCATCTAATAATATTTACAATAATTTACAATAAAGGTCTTATATATATTTTTATTTATATATAAATATATTAATTATATTAAAAAGATCAAATATTGAAAGCTAATTTAAGAAAATCAAAGTCTGATCCTAATAATTTATTAAATTCAGACTTTAATTTTCTTAAATCAGCTTTTATATGTCAAATATATTAAATATATTAAATATACTAATTATGTTAACTATATTAATTATATATAATAAAAATATTTGAAAAATAAACTATTAAAATTACATTACAGATCATATAATTTATTATTTTTATAATTCAATTTTAATAGCAAAACTTCTATTTGAATATTTTATAATAAAAAAAAAAAAATTATATAAAAAATATATTTTATATTATAAGTTAAATATAATTTTTTTAATAAAATAAGTCTAATTTTATTAAAATTAAGTAATTTTAAAAATAAGTTTCTCTTTAAGTTTAATATAATTTTAAGCAAAAATTGAAAATAAACATTATTAATATTGAAAATTAACTTTAAAAAAATGATTTATAAAAATCAATTTTATATAGATTATATTAAGGAAAAACTTGTATTACAATTGATTGATATATTACATCAAAAAATCAGACTAATTTTTTAATTTATAAGATTTGCAGAATTCACATAATTTATCAGATTTATTTAATTAATTTAATTTGTTAAATTTTTTAAATATTTATTATTTTTACTATAATTATTATTTTTATTATTTATATTATTTATTATATCTTTATTAAATTATATTTTATAAGTTTATATTATTTTATAGTTTAGTAAATAAGTAGTTGCAATAAAATAGTTTTGTATAGATTGTATTACTTTTATTTAAATTATAAAGTAACTTTTTTGTAAGTTTCAAATTATCAATAAAGAAATCAAATTTAAACTTACACAAATTACTTTTTTTTTTAATATTATCTCTTATTTAGGATTTTTTGTAATATTCTATACTAACTTGCTTTTGAGTTCATTATTGTTGATTAAATATATTTTAAATTTTAAGATATAATAAATTGTTAAATTGATTCAAGTATAACAGATATCTATAAGATTTAGAAAAAATCCTAAGGTTGAAAACTCTAATGTGTAGAATTAATTATCACAACCTTTTAATTTAAATATTAAAATAACTGAAAATGAAACTGGTAACAGCATCTTCAAAAATAAGTATTGCTTATATTTATTATTAATTTTAATTTTTACAAATATTTAAACAAATACATAATTATTTTAATAAATTTACTAATCATTATTATTATCTAAATAAATAATTTCATATTTTCTTCTTCTTTTTAATAATATTATTTTCTGATCTATATATAGTATTAGATATATTATATTTTAAAAGAACGAACTATGATATTATTAGAAATATTTTTTATATGCATTTTAATTATTAAAGTCTATATTTTATAAATATATAATATTTTAGAATTTAATAGCTTCAACAAAGGCTATATTTACTTAATATATTTTTATTATTTGTTATTAAACTTTATTTTATAAATTAATTTTTAATTATTCAAGAACTTTTATATTAATTATTTTTTATTTATATAATATATTTATTATTTATAATTTATTAATTTTTTATATATATATATTTCTTTTTCATTATCATATTTTTCTTCTTTATTATTATATTCATTTATTATTCGATATTATTCTTTATTTCTTCTTATTATTCTAACAAGTTATTCTTTATTGTTATTTATTATTATTATTTTTTATTATTATTTATCAATAATTCTTATATATTATATTTATATCTTTATATTTTATATCTTTTATCTTTATAATTATAATATTTATTATTTTAATTTCATCTTTATTTTTTTTTATTTCTTTAAATAATTTTTCAGAAATATTTTATTTATTTATTTTCTTAAATATTTCTTTGTTCTTATTTGCATAATCTTTTTATTTTTTAAAATTACTTATTTGTTAATTATAGAGATTTATTATTAAACTTTTATTCATTTTTCTTTTAGACCTTTATCTAAATATTTTTTTTATTATTTAAATTATTTTACCAAATTCTTTAAAAAATTTATCTTTATTTTCTAATATTTTATATCTTAAGGTTAAATATCTAATTATTCTAAATATTTTCTTTTATATTTTTTTTTATAAATTTTTTCATATTATTTTATATATTATTTTTCTTTTAATATTAATATTCTTTTTAATTAATATATAATACAGTTAATAAATTAGTATATAAATATATTAACAACTTTAATTTTTATACTTATAATTCCTTTATTAATTCCAAAGTAATTATTACATAAATTTTATTATCAAAACTAAAGATATCTCTTTTTATAAAATAAAATATTATTCCTGATTATAATAATTTAATGTTAATTTATTTTTAGATCATTATTTTATTTTTATTTTTTTTATTAATATTTATTATTCTTATTTCTAATTCTTATTTTTAATTTTAATTTTTAATTTTTAATTTCTCTAACATTTTTATTATTATGTTATATTTGGAAGGTGATCAATAGAAAAGAGAAAATCTACAAATTTTGAGTAATTTTAGTTATTAAGCTAATTTTGTTCATATGACCATACTCAGCAGAGTGAATCAATAAAAAATTTTTAACTAAAAAGTAGATTTTCTTTTTTCTACTGATCCCCTTCCATTTATTTTAAATTACTAATTATTTTTTAAAATTTTTTATATTTCTATTATTTCTATCATTTTATATTTTTATTTCTAAAAATCACTATATTATTATAATATTATTATTATATTATTTCTATTTTTAGATATTATTTTTTTTCTTCATTTTTAATAATTATTTTTTCATTCTTTTATGTTTCTTATATTTTATATAATGATTCTTTTTTTTCTTTATTATTTATATATATATTCATATTTATTCTTAATTATTTTCATTAATTTTCTTTTAGTAATATAAATTATATAAGTATTTTATAAATTTATTTCTTTTGATTTTTTTATTGAGTTTATGTATAATCTTCATATATATTTATAGGTTATTTTCTTTTTTTTTATTACAAAAGTTTTATTTATTATTTTCTTTCTTTATAATTTTAGTAATTTATTCTTTTATATCTCATAATTTATCTGTATTTTATAATATATTTATATTACTTATTATGTAATTTGACTTTTATTTTATATTATATAATTTATATCTTATAATATATGATTTTGGCTTAATTATTATCTATTATCACTTTTTATTTAATTAGTTATTTTTTAATCTTTTAATGTTATATGATGCAAAAAGTTTATATTTAATAATATAAAATAAACTGGTATCTTTTTATTTTTTAAAATAAGTTCTATTAAATTACCAATCAGTTTTTAAAATAAATTCTATATAAAAAGTTATAGACATTTAAAATTGAATAATTTTTATATGATTATTTTGAATTTGAACATATATTATTGATTAAAATTTATGATTATTCGACTTGATATTATAGTAATAAATCATAATGTTAGTTTGATTTATTATAATTTTAAAACAATATACAAAAAAAAATGATTAATATCTTATTTTTATTGATTAATTATTAATCATATGATAAAAAAATTTTAAAACATTATTAGTTAAAAATTCTGACATCATAGTTTCTTTAAAATATTTTCTTTTTATTACTAATATTATATGATATAATATTTTATGATTTCTTAATTTACAATATATAAATTATTTTAAAATATTTAGATATTATTAATATCATTCAGTTTGTTAATGATTTGAAGATAAAAAAATAATAGTTATAATTTAAAATTAATCAATAAGACAACATACTTTAATAAAAAAATTTATTTATAATATAATGATATATTTTATTTATATTAAACTTATCTTTATTTAAGATAATTCAAATTTCTATTTATCATATAATATATATTTTAAAGATAATAATTATTTAATAATAAAAGCTATCATTATTTTATTAATTTTAAATAATTTTATTATTTATAAATTAAAAAATTTATTTTAAAAATAATTTTATTAATTATAAATAAAAATGTATAATAATAATTTTTTTTAAAAAAATAAAATAACTTTTAACTTTTTTAAAAGTGTAATAAAATATTAAATAATAAAAAAATTAATTATTTTATATTAAAGAATAGAACTAAAATTTTTATATAAAATGAATATTATATACAAATAAAATAATTTATTTTATTTTAAAGTTTATTAAATTTTAAAAAATCAGATTTTAAAAAATTAAGATTTTATTAAATTTAATTTTATTAAAAAATTCTAAAACACAACTTTTTTTTTATTTATTATAAATTTATTAAAAAGTAAACTTTAATTAATTTATGTTAACAATAATATTAGTTTAATTTTTAAATAAAAAAAATTTTATTATAATAATTATAAAAAATTAGCAAATTAAAGGTTAAACTACAAATCTAAAACAAGTTTAAATATGCAACCTTTATTTAAATATAATTATATAATTTTTTATATAATAAAATATTTTAAAATAATAAAATTAAGTTTTTTTTTTTTAAATTAAAATTAAAATTTTAATTTTTTTATTTTATTATTATTTTATTTATAAATATTTTATATAATCTTACATTAATATTTTTTTATATAGAATAATTATATATATATATCTAATATTACTATTTATTAAAAGATTAATTATAACTTATTATTTAATATATACAGTATATTAATAATATTATTCAATATTTTTTGATTTAAAAATAATAAAAAAAAAAATTTTTTTGTTTGTAAAGCTTAAGACCAAAATTTAAAAAAAAAAATTTTAGGATTTTAATTAAAATAATCCAGATAATTGTTGATAAATTTTTTTAATATATTCTGTGATTGCCACTAATACTGAGGTTTTTCTGAATAGCTACTGATTATTATCATCATTGTTTATTGATTACGGTGCAAGCATATACGGCATTTATATTTATAATATGATAGCCACATCACATTGTTATACTGCAACGTTAATGCGTTACCCCTTACAGCAGTGTAAGCTATTGTATGAATCCTTTAAATAAAATTTCTAAATTTGTCGTGAACCTTTTGTCATTGTCATACCGCATGTTCATTATTAAAAAAAAAGAAAAAGTATACAAATAAGAAATTGGTTTATTCTAAAATTATATTACATTCAAACTACTTTTATGTTTCTTTTCGATTATTCTATGATATCTCAACATGTAACCGGCAAATGTACTTCTGCCCATAGTATAAAGTCTCCTCCCGTTCGAGCCAGTCATTAAATCCACAAAAGGTACAACGTATTTATACATCTGCTGATTGTCAACACTATTAATTATTTTATGTAAAGGTTCTAATTCTTCCTTAAAGTCTGACATCATGTAGACGCAAGGAAAGGTTTCAAACACTGCTTGCAAAGGTTCAGCAGTTTTGTCTATATCACTGGCGAGGTAAATACGAGTAAATCGGGAAAAAGTCGTTTTATCTTCAGGTAAAGTAAGATTTTCGAAACATAGATTGTGTTTTTCTGATTCCGATAAATTTCTATATTGATTCATGTCAACCGAATCAAAATCAGGCATATCACGTTTAAGGTTACTTATTACCATTGCTATACGTTCATGTGCCAAAAGTTTATATTCCCCATCCCCAGCCCTTCCATGAAACGTTATATAATTAAACGTACTTCCCATCCTATCACTAATTCTCTTTGCTGCGTTTGTCATGATTTCATTATTCGGAGTAATTGAGAATTGTGTATCGTGATAAAAATTTTGACTTGTGGTTGATTGCCTTATAACGGTACCGGGACCGAATAAACTTCCAAAAACCACAAGTTTTTGCGGTTGTTTCTTAAATTCATCCAAGATATAATATTTCAAGATACTCCCATCCGCGATTGGTGCAACTTTTTCCGGAGGAACCGAGTATTCAAAGAAGTTGTGATATCCCGGGTACAATTTATCATAAATGACATCATTCACTTCATCATCGATTTTCAATTGATCCTTAATGATGTGGGTTAGATTTACATTGTGATTGTAAATTACCCTAACATGATTCTCAATGAATGTCATATTAAATAAATCCTTCCATGTTGTTAACATATATGATTTATGAAATTCGACACATCTTTTTGGGCGAAAGTCCTTTTTACATTCCTCTTCCACGTTGGATTTGTCCGATTTGAGTGAAGATATAAGTTTCAATAACTTATCGTAATCTCTCCAACCGAAACGATTTCCCAAGATAATTGGAGGTAAGATTAACGTGCGATTCAAATACCACGCCAAATAAACGGCATTCTCTAAAGCGATCCTTTGATTATGAAAACCGGAATGAGGAATATATGTCATGTACTTTTCTTCATCTTTAGGCAAAGGAATGAATGTTTCTGAATTCTCAACAACAGTAACACAAACTCCAGACATCATTTTGTCACAAGTTTCTGGATTATCAAGAATGAATATCGATGATAGCTCATCCGAGAAAGCGAATAAAGCGAAAAACGTAATCAAAATAAGGAGGTAAACATACTTCCTTATGTTTGATAAAAATGATGATGAGGGTTGTCTTTGTGGTGTTGTCGTCGGTAGAACATTATTATTATTTGTAGGTAATTTAACATATTTGGTAGCCATTTCGTATATAAAAAAAATTATTATATTATTATATTATTTTTATTTTTATTTTTTTTTTTTAAAAAAAAGAGTTTTTTTTTTTTCGTTAAAAGGAAAATGTAAGAAGAACTTATAGACCTTTGTCTACCATAAAATAATTTTGAATAAGGCAATTTTTTTTTTAATTAGTTGTTTGGTAACATTTGTTTAGTGCTACAGCCCTAATAAATAAAAATACGGTCCGTACCAGAAAGGAACATCTTTAATAAACTTGCAGGGAGATGTTCGGATAAGAGCAAGCTCTAACTTCATTGGCTATTAAAATCCAAGAAAATCCGTTTGCATTCAATCAATGAACAATTGAAAATCGTTAATGCGCCTTTTGACATTTTTGTAAATTTTAATGAACAAGGAAAGCCTTGCCCTAGTCCAATTGCTTTATTAGCTATTATTAGAATGTAATATTAGAATGTATAGGCCATGTACGCCATGTTTGAAATGTTGTCAGGTTAATTAATAATTCAAATTTACATGTGACTACACCGTAAAATTCACGTGATTCCGTGATTCACGATTTTAACCTTTTAACCTTTTAGGGGCATCCTTAACCTTGGGAGGGGTGTAGAACTTTATCCTAAACCGCAACTGTATATTTCACGTGATATATACTTTAAAAATATTTATTTATACATGGGGGTTGGACGATAAGGGTCTACACCCCTCCCTTAGCTAATCCTGTGAAACAGTGTTTACGATATTAATATTTCGATCGATTTCTGATGAAGGAATGATTACTTAAAAATTTAAAAAATTCCAGGTTGACATTTAACCATCTTTCCTCTCCTCTCCTCTCCTCTTTTTTAAAAAAAAATGCCGTTGAAACGAAAGACTCGAACAACCTTAAGTCCTGACGATTCAATTAAAAAACAAAAACATGAATCAAATCAGTCAATCGACATTCCCATTGAGAATTGCTTGATGTGGTTTAGAACGGATTTAAGAATTCAAGATAATATAGCACTTCATAAAGCCTCAACCATAATTTTTACGAAATCCGAAAAAAGTAATTATGTATTCGCTATATACCTGATTTCCCCGGAGGAATGGAGGTCACATGATGTAGCTCCAACCAGAGTGGATTTTTGGCTGCGAAACTTAAAAGAATTAAAGAAATCATTAAACGAGTTAAATATTCCGCTGATTATAGAAAACGTTGATAATGCTAGCGATGTTCCCAGTGTTATGATCGATTGGTGTAAAAGATTGAGAATAAGTCATCTATTCGCCAATATAGAATATGAGGTGAGAAATTAACGTGGCGCAACTCATATTACAAGAAATTTTCTAAAGGATTAATTTGTCTTTAAAGGTGGATGAAATGAAGAGAGATAAGCAAGTTTTTGATTCTGCAACGTCTAATTCAATCAAAGTCGAAATGTTGCATTCTCAATGTATTGTGAAACCGGGGCTGTTAAAGACGAAGGTACATACATTACATGCATTTAAAGTAAATTTTTTTTTTTTTTTTTTTTACACCTATAATACTAAAAAAAAAAAAAAATGTTTCTTAGGAGGGAAAACCATATAGGGTGTATACGCCTTTCAAGAATTCTTGGTTTCGTCATGTTGAATCGGATCTTTCGATTCTTGAATCATCACCAATTCCATTTCCAAATTCGGTATCTATACGTAATTCATATCTGGAAACCTTTTCTTTTAAGGTTCCTTCTTCAATTCCAGGATTCGAAATCTCTTCAGAATTAGCAAAGATTACTCGATTCAATTTTCCAGCAGGAGAGCAATACTGTCATTCTTTATTATCGAAATTTCTCTTGCAAAAGGTCTCAAAATATTCAGATGCAAGAGACATTCTCTCGCAAAATGGAACGTCATCATTATCACCTTACTTGGCTTCAGGAATTATATCTGCAAGGCAATGCGTTTATAAAGCTTTTATATCCAATAATAATAAATTATCAACTGGTAAAAATGGAATCGTTAAATGGATCAAAGAAATTATTTGGAGAGAATTTTACAGACAAATTCTCGTCGCCTTCCCTCATGTATGCAAAAATATGCCATTCAAGAAACATATGAAAAATATTGAATGGAATAATGATGAAGAAAATTTTAGGAGATGGTGTCAAGGTAAAACTGGTTATCCAATTGTTGATGCTGGGATGAGACAACTTAATGGAATGTGTTGGATGCATAACAGAGCTAGGATGATCGTTGCCATGTTTTTGGTCAAAGGTATTATTTATTACTTTTTCTATTTCTTTTTTATTTATATATATATATTCTAAATTTTTTTATTTTTCGTAATAGACTTATTAATTGATTGGAGGAAAGGAGAAAGATATTTTATGAGTCATTTGATTGATGGAGATTTTGCAAACAATAATGGTGGATGGCAATGGGTAAAAGCCCCTTTTTTTTTTATGATTCAAAATTAAATAATTAGATTTTGTTATTAATTTTCAAATGTTATAAAAATATTAAACAAAGTGTGCTTCAACTGGATCGGATGCGCAGGTATGGTTGAAAAGGAATAATTTTAACATATTAAATTTTAATCTTTCTTGGATAATGTATGACCGAATTCAAAAAAAAAAAAAAAAAAAAAATTACACAGCCATATTTTAGAATTTTCAATCCAACGACTCAAAGTGAGAAGGTAAGTTTCTTTCTTTCTTTCTTTCTACTTTAATATTTAATTGAATTAAAAAATTCTATTAAAGTTTGATCCAACCGGAGAATATATTCGTAAGTGGGTTCCAGAATTAAAGCATCTTGATTCTAAACAAATACACAATCCTTTTGGGGTTTTGAATGAATCCGAGTTCAAAAAGCTAGGGTATGAACAGTATATTGATGTATCTTTTTTTCTAAAAAAAAAAAAAAAAAAAGAAATTAATTAAAGGACTTTGAGTTTTCAATATTTTTCCCTTTCCCCTTTAGATATCCGAAGCCAATAGTTGATCATCAAAAAGCAAGGGTCGTTGCTTTAGAAAGATTTAAAAAAGTTAAATAAATAAATATCTGTTGGGCATTGTTATGGCGCAGTGAAAAACGAGCTTACCTAGTTGGGTGATTATTTAATCCTATAAAACTTGGGAAAAATTTTTTTAGCCACACTCAAAATAAAAATGTATCATCTTCCACCCGAGACTCTACAAAATATTTTTGACAAGCTCGTATCGGAATGTTGCTCCACATTATTCCGATGCCTCTTGGTTAATAGATATTGGTGTGCAAACGCCGTCTTGATTATTTGGAAGGAACCTTTTAGATATGAATACTCGAGTAATAAATTTTTAAAGTTTTGCGTGCGCCTTTTACCGTTTAATGTAAGGGAACGCTTGGTTAATTCCAATGTGTTACCGCCTTTATGTTTAAAAGCTGTGACGGTACCGTATTTTGATTATTTTTTCATTCATTAAACACATAAATCTACCTGATTTATGGTTATCACTTGAGGAATGGATCATTCATCATAACATGAAAAATCAATATTTTGTCACGTTCAAGTTGAAAGTATACAAGGAGTTGATAAAGCACGTGGTTGATCGTAATATATAATATAAATCTGGAAGATTGTAATTACACGAGTGTTTCTGTTCCATTTCTATTCGATTTATCAGATGTCATTCCGAAAGGATCTCATCTTGAAGTTTTACAATGTTTTACTTGGTGGCCAGAGGATATTTTTGAGGATTTTTAGCAAGATATTTTCACGTGTTGACATGTTGATCCTTCATTGTAAAGAGGATAACGAAGGGTTGGCCAATTTTTTAAAAGTATCCTGTGTTTATTATGGAAGGAAGAATCAGATCCGGAAAATTTTTCGTTACTGATATCAACCATTGTAGCGTATGGTCCTAAATTAAAGGATCTTGAAATTATTTTTAACGAGAATTCAGCGTCAAAGATACTTTCATTGTTGTGTTCATGTGATATGTTGAAGAATTTATATTTGAAAAACACCAAAGATTTGAATATTGACATGTGGATGCAAAATCTTGGGCAAGTTATTCCAAAAACCTTAAAAACGTTAAATCTACAAAATTCTTTCACGTTCACGTTAGAATCTCTGGAAAATTTTTTATTTGAATGTGAAAGAAATTCGATAAATGGTTTACGATTTAATATTCAGGATGGAGGTTATTGGCTTGAAAAAGAATATATCAAGATTTTAAATGATTCGGTTGAGAAGGGAATTCATGGAGCAGGTGCTGCTCGCTTTGGAAGAGTAAGTGCTTGAATTTCAAAGGAATTTTTTATTGCTTTAACTAATCAAGCTTTATATTCATACTTCGGAATGAAAGAACGATCACCAATCACATCTAGAAATGTTGATGGTAATGCATTTCCTTTCTAAAAAAAAAAAAAAAAATTTTCATGAAAACCACTCCACGCTTTTCATGATGCTTAGACGATGATCTTTTGTGGTAGTTTTGAGGATCAGATGCAGTTTTCATTAATTAATGACTATTTGATAAAAATAAATACAAATGATTTTAACTTAAATTTTCGAGTTTAACCCCGTTAGGGAATTTGACTTGTGGTAAATAAATGAATGACATTTATGGTATATGTTTATTAAGAGTCGTATGAAATAGCGTGATATGGAGAATAGACGTAAATAGGACTAAAAAATTTAAGTTCGGAAATTAAAATTTTAACCTTTTTTAAA
Source organism: Funneliformis caledonium (assembly GCA_910591825.1). Classification (NCBI taxonomy): domain Eukaryota; kingdom Fungi; phylum Glomeromycota; class Glomeromycetes; order Glomerales; family Glomeraceae; genus Funneliformis; species Funneliformis caledonium. The sequence goes on from CAJVPQ010001046.1 coordinate 14,394, forward strand.
TTATTTTACCGCCTTTTAGAATAAAATATAGTTAAAGATAATTATTTTATAAAAGGAAATTATTAAACTCGGTGCTGTTCATAACCAAAATCCGATGCGATCCGTTTTTCATTTAGAAAAGATCCGAAATCAGAATACAGCCTTTCTTAAAAGAAAAGATCACATCAATGAGAACGTTTCGCAAAACTTTTTTTTCTTTTGGTACCGCGGATCATCCGACCGATCCTTGATAAAGAAATCGTCAGTAATGTCGGTCCAGGCATTATAAATCTGTTCTGGAAGCTGAAATTTATTATTTATTTATTTATTACAAAGATTGAAGCATGGTTTCACAAAAATTTATACTAATTTAAGTAAAAGAGTAATACTTTGGGTAATTTCATATCATAACAAAATATTTGCTGGTTTAGTATAAAATTAGTATAATATTTTTTTTTGGCAAAATGCGATGTTCTAAATTTCTTTAGTTGGGGAAAAAAATTAACAATGATATTATTTTTAGCTAATTTGACTAGGTTGTTTTAAATCTTTTTTTGATGCAATAAAAAAGAATCCTTAACAGATATCATCAATAAAAAAGTGATTTTCATAAACAATGACATAAATATGGAATCGTTTCAGGAATTTTTTTGTGCGTAGAATGTGATACGGCAAAAAAAAAAAAATATTACATGATGATAGTTGTGTGACTTATTTTTTTTTTAAAAATAAAATTTGATTTAATCATCGTCACTTTTCTCCAAAATTTTTTTTTTTATTATTTTTTTTTTTTTAAATTTTTTTTTTCTTTCCGTTTAATGAATGATGACAATGACGCTGGACCTAACGCATGGTTTATTGAAGGATCTTAAGAAACTTCATGAGTCCGATGAGGATTGTAACGTCATCCTAAAAATTGGTAGAGGGTTCGATATAAATAGTTTCAATGCACATTCAGTAATATTAAAGGCCAGGTCACAATTTTTTAAGGATGCCTTAAAGGATCTTAAAAGGAACAACAAATTATTTAGGAAAGAAAATTTTATCACTTTGGAAGTACCTAATATCTCTGCTGATGCTTTTAAAGTTATTTTAAAGTGAGTTTTTTTTTTTTTTTAAAAAAAAAAAAAATAAGAATAAATGAAACCTTTTTTTTTTTATTTTTATTTTTATTTTTCCTTTTTCCTTTTTCCTTTTTTTTATTTTTTTTTTATTTTTTTTGTTGAGCCACTTTTAATAACCTAATAACCCGTCACAAATTTATAAAATGTTTTTAGATATATTTACATGGGAACCATTTCCTTGAATGAAATCGCAAATCAAGAATCCGTGCTATTCATGCTTGACTTAATGATCTCGGCCGATGAATTGCAACTTTACGAATTAGTGGATTACTTACAAAATTATATTGTCGAGAATTTTACAGACTGGGTTAGAACTTATCTAATTAAAATTTATCAAGCATCATATGGTAGAGAATCACTTCAAAATTTACGGAATTATTGCGTTCGCTTAATTGAAGAAGAACCTCAATTAGTTTTTAAATCCGAGCAATTTTATTTATTAAAAGAATCGAATCTAATTGATCTATTGAAACGGAATGAATTAGGTTTGCGAGAAATTGATATTTGGAAATATTTGATCAAGTGGGGGATTCAGCAGGAACCTCCTATCTTCGAATTAGATATTAAAAATTGGGATCTAAAGGTGTTTATGCTATTAAGAAGAAGATTAAGTAATTTAATCTTGCACATTCGATTTTTTACCATATCCGCTGCCCAATACTATGAAGAAATTCGTCCTTTTGCCATGGTATTACCAGAACAATTGAAAGAAGATTTAGAAAGATATTATATCGTACCAAATAGTTTACCACCAACATATGCGCTACCACCAAGAATTTTGCCGAAGCGTTCATCAAAGGTTTTTATAGATCAACTAGCTGCGGAACCAAAGGAGCTGGCGCCCGATGACTGTAACGGTAGTGATGATAGTGCTACGTCTAAAATGCCTAAAAAATTTCCGACGCCCGATGACGTCACGTCCGTTTCTTCGGCCCGGACGAATGAGCAGACGAATGAACCGACGAATGAACAGACGAAAGATGAATCGAGGATTCCTTTACGAATCTCTACGTCAATCTATGCAAGAACCGAATCACCGTCTTCCGGAGATAGTTTATTATCCCCAAGTCCCGACATAGATTTCGACTCGATATTAATTAACAGAAATCAAATTAAACGTATATCACGTTGGATTGATGGGATTCATAATGTAGTAATTCGTGGTAACAGAAATAATATAAATAGGTTTATTTTATTGACGAGAGGAAGTAGGGATGGCATGTCAGGAGATGATTTTCACTCACGATGCGATAATAAAGGTCCAACCATAGTGGTGGCAAAAGTTAATAAGACCAACGTTATCGTCGGAGGATATAATCCCAATTCATGGAGTAGCACGAACAAGTGGGTTGAGACGAATCAATGTTTTATATTTTCTTTCAAATCTGATGGGAGCAGGGAAGGAATTGATGATATTATCCTGAGTAGAATAAAAAATGCAAACGTCGCCATTTTTGACGGAGATAGTAATTATGATATCGGATTTAGTGATCTACAATTATTTTCCGGGATATACGAACATGTAAATTATGAAAAGAAACTTATGATTGAGAAAAATTTTTCGATTACAAATTACGAAGTTTATCAGGTGAAAATGACCTAAAATATTTATTAAAAGATAATAATAGTTTTATTTTGTTACTTGTTATAGTAATATTATTATTATATGTATCGCAATTAAAATAAATTAGCCTTATTTGTCACATCTCTTTTTCTTACATCATTTGTCCCGGAATCAGAATTCCGGATTTACATGCAGATTACCGCAATTCGACCATTCATTTGCATTTTTTTTGTTATTATTATATTTCTATTTATATTAATTTTTTTTTTATGATTTTTTGGGTACAAAAAAGTGTAAAGTTTTTTTTTTTTTTTCGTCAATTTTTCTCATCATTCGTTTTATTTATTCATTATTATTATTATTTTTAAAAAAAATACCATCATTCATTCATTCATTCAATTCAATAATAAAATCATTATAATAATTTATCAAAGCATAAAAAAATGACTGAAGCGGATCTAACATCGTTCTTATTACAAGATATTGAATCACTTTATGAGAACAATGAAGATTCTAATGTAACGATTAAAGTTAATCAAGAAAGTTTTAAAGCGCATTCGTTAATTTTAAAATCTAGGTCGCAATATTTTCGAAAATCTATAAACGAATATCTACAAAGAAGAAATAGCTTATTTAACAGAGGAGGTGATTGTATTAACTTGGAAGTCACCGATATCTCTCCAAGAGCTTTCAGAGTATGCCTAAAGTGAGTACCTCGTGAGAAATCAACAAGTAAATCCATTCTGACTACCTCTTTTTTTTTTCGTTCCCTTTGCTTCAATTGTAGGTACATTTATACGGGGAAGTTTTCCTTGGATGATTATAATAATGAATTCATTTTTAGTTTGACCATCGCAGCTGATGAGTTGGGCCTACTTTGCATGGTAAATTACCTTCAAAGGTACCTTATTGATCAACAACTCGAATGGATTAAACAAAATTTGGTTAAAGTACATCAAACTTCTTCAAACCATGAAAATTTCGCAGAATTACTAGTGAGTTGTTGTGACCTAATTGAACAAGATCCTGCATTATTATTTAAATCAAGATATTTTTATAAAATAAAAAAGGACTTTTTATTGGAATTAATTAAACGTGACGATATCAGTTTACCAGAGGCCGAAATATGGCAAAATATAGTTAAATGGGGGATAAAACAAACACCTTGTATAATGGAACAAGATAAAAGTAAATGGAAAGAATTAGATTTTGATGTATTAAAAGAACGCATAAAAGATTTCATTCCATATATTAGATTTTCTACCATACCTTCGGATGAATATTTTACTAAAGTTCGTCCATTAAAACAAATATTAACCCAATCGAAGGTTGATGAGTTAGAAAAGTTTTATTTAATGAGAAATCTTGCCCCACCCTCTAACGAAAATCCCCGTAAGTTGAGAAGGGATCCTACGACTTTGAAAAGAAATTCTTCAATTTTTAAACCAAAGTATCGGAGGGGGGAACCGGCTTCTGAAGTTAAACCCGAAGCTTTAGACGAAGTTTCTGTAAGACCGTTAACTCAAGATAGATCTCCTTCACCATTCCCAAGATTTCGACTTCCCGATATTAAATTTAATTCCAAATTAATCGATAATACGCAACTTAAACGTATATCACGTTGGATTGATGGAGATGACCAAGGAGGTGTTGAAAATTCAAATCTAAATAATAATTTCACCTTATTGGCAAGAGGAAGTAGAGATGGCATGGATCTAAAAACCTTTGCCTCATTATGTAATGATAAAGGACCAACGTTAGTCTTGGCAAAGGTTGATAAAACAAATATTATTATTGGAGGGTATAATCCTGAACCGTGGAAAAGTACAAATAAATGGATTGTAACAGATGAAAGTTTTATATTTTCATTTAAATCTTATCAAAGTAGGGAAGGGATCGATGATATCATTCTTAGCAGGGTTAAAGATACGTACGCTGCTATTTTTGACGGGGATAGTCATTATGGTATTGGATTTGGTACGGATCTACGTATATTTAGCGGAGAATATGTACATGAACATTATATAAAAAGAATTTTGGATCAGAGTGTTTTCGAAATAGAAAATTATGAAGTGTTCAAAGTTAAAAAAAAAATTTTAAAATAATGAATTTCGTTGCAAAATCACGTGCTTTGTATGTGATCATCAGAAATTCGATTTTCGCGATGAATTTTTTTTTTTTAAAAAAAAAATTCGTTTTATAGATAGATTAGTAAATGCCTTCTAAACCACGTACATTACTTGCTTTCTAGAAAGAAATTGATTTTTGATGTGCTTTTTCGACTATATTATGATATATCTTTTTAAATAGATGTCTTCTTAAATGTGTATGTATATATATTTTAAATTTTTATTGATTAAACATTTAAAAAATATTAATAAATCAAAAAATGTCGATAAAACAATAAACTAAAAAAAAATTTGCATAAATATCAATGGTTTAAATGAGTAAAAACCTAAACATTTAAAGCTAAGAAAGTGATTCTGAATGTATTAAAAAAAAAAAGGAACCTACACATTTATTTTTAATTTTTTTTTTTTTTGCTTGTTACAAGTTTTTCACCACAAGGAATATTCTGAGGATAGAAATTTTCGTCTTCTCTCCAATTATAGGTCTGATTCGATGGTGCCTCAAATCGTAAATTCACTTCCAAAGATAAACAACTGCTAAAGAAATAACTAACATATCACATTGAGAATTACGCCCTGCACTTGAACCATCCGTAAAAAAACCATCGAACAAATTTTTGGTCCGCGTCCGACGTGGTAGAATTGTTTTTAATAAATTTTTTAATTTCATAATTATTTTAAAAAAAGCTAATACAATAAAATTTCATTTCGATTTTCAAATTTAAAAACAAATCAAAACAACATTTTTTAATTGGAACGACTATATGAAAGCACAGGTTGAGCGATTTTATTCAATATTGAATTACATGAATTAAATATTTTGTTTATAATTTTCAGTAAACCATACATTTCCCACTATCACCCACCCGCTTTAATATAAAAAAAAATTTACCACTTATGAAAAAAGACTAGACTACTTGGCGATCAAATGTCGACCTTTATTGAACGACAAAGTCAGCCTATAGACATCGTCTCCTTCACAAGAGGGAGCGTATAAACCTTATGAAAAAGACTAGACTACTTGGAGATCAAAAGTCGCCCTATCCGAAGACATGGGGAGCACAAGTCAGCCTATAGACATCGTCTACTTCACAAGAACACTGAGGAATTGATAGATGATTTCTGTGCTTATTTATATTGAAATGTATGAAATGTTGAAATTGTGGGATTCGAAGATCTTCATGATCTTCATTATCGAACACTATTTATGGTAATCATATACATACTATTAAAATCGAGTTACGAACAATAGTAAATAAATCATATGATCCGTGACGTAATTTAAATAGCATCTCAAAGTTTTTTTTTTTTTTTAGTTCTTTTCGCAACTTTTACACTTGTCATTTTTTTTTAGTTCTTTCGCGATTTTTAATATTTGTCATTTTTTTATTCAACATGGGTAAATCATTAAAACTTTCACATATAAATAAAAAATCCCTTTATAGACAACGAAGAAATTTAGATGTATCTTCTTATCAAACCGAAATAAAAAAAAAAGTGAAGAATATCAAAACGAAATAAAAAAAAAGGAAGAAGAAATCGGGGACTTGCAAGTAAAAGTCCAAGAACTTGAAAAATTTATCACCGAAGCCGGAGAAACGGTCATGAGAGAAATGACCAAAAAA
>CAJVPQ010001047.1:0-20813 GCA_910591825.1 Funneliformis caledonium
TAATTAATGATAAATTTAAAAATTTTTATTAAGAGTAAAATTCACTTTGAATTTCATAAAATGTGTGCAAAAAAATACTTTATTCTTCTTCCCTCCTACCCGTCCGTTACAATTTTTGCTTTATGCTTTTTGATTATTTACATGTTCTTATAAATATTTAAATTATATTATCTATTTACATTATATCTAATCATCTAAAAATAGCTTATTTTTTGTTTTTTTTATTTTTTATTTTTTAACCAATAAAAAAAACTCTTTTCACAACATAGGCAGACCAAAGAAAGAGAACAATAAAAACTAACAAAAATAATAACCTTGTTCTCATCCTAACACTCCAGAGCAACAACCAAGTAAAAAACAAAATACTTTACAAACTACTGAATCTAAAAGTAGTATCTCCACCAATAATAACAACAAAGAAAATCCAGTTATTATAGACGTCGACCCTCTTCCACTTAATAAAGGAAAGGCAAAGAAGTTTCAACAGGTGAAATAACTATAGTTGTCACTCCCGACCAAGCACTCATGAACGTTGATGATGCTAATGACATCTCAGAAAATTTTTTGACCAACAAAAAAAGCCCTCAAGAAATTTTCACTAAAAAAACGAATTTTTTCGCATTTTTCTTAGTAGACGACTACTCTGGAAAATCCTTCCAAACAAAAATATCTGATATTACTGACCTCATTTTTGATTAGTTTGACTCATTTTCGTATGTTGTACTTGCCAAACACCCAGAGGATCAATCAAAAAAGATCTTAAAAGTGATATTTTCTGATAAGAATAAAGGGATGCATTTTGTAAAGTCATCTTACCTAATTTGAAAAATTGCACATTTTACCCTTTGAAATCATGCTAAAACATCCATTTATTCTACAACAATCAATTAAAATTACTGAAATACCATTGGATGCCACAGAATGTATATCAAAAAGATCTTTTTCCATTTCAGCAAAATCGTCAGATTCATGAAAACAAAGAACCTCTGACAACAAGTTACAATCATATATGATTCAGATGCTAATTTTGCTGAACTTAAGAAAGGTTATAGTGTCTTCCTCTTTAATGATATGGTTTATTTCTATATGTGTGACCTGCCACGTGATAAAATTTTGAAATAATCTAAATTCTCAGCCAAACTTACATGTCTTTCTCATTATACCGTGAGTAAAGATTTATCTGATTTGGGTTTAATGGTTAATGCAACAGCCTGGATTATTCCTAAAGCCAGATCTAATTATCATAATCTACAACATGCGTTCTTCTATTTTCCTTCAGCTAATGATTACGAAGCAGCGATTAGCAATAACAATCTCACCATCAATGGCAAACACATAGAATGAATAGAAACCCAAGTCAAATTATGTGCCATTTACTTCTCATCGTATCATGAAATCAAAGATTACCCTAAAAAATGTTACACTCCTCAAGATAAAAGCATCCAACATTTATACCAAAAATTTCAACTAACATAATATAACAACTATAAAGCTCTAGTTCGTCTCTGTAAAGGAGCCATTAGTCCTAACATTACTTTTGCTAACATCATCATAGATGGTTCACAGAAATCAACCAACCTGACTAGTAAACCTACAGATCCACAATCCTTGCTAAAGAATCCAAAAAATAGTCCTCTAAAACTGCCACATACCCCATCACCAGATTGGAGTGATAACATCCCTCCAAATATAGAACAACAAAGCAATCAACCTCATCAGCAATATCACAAATCATGTGACCTCTCTGCAGGAACAAAAGCAGGAGGTTCTATGTATAAGAAAGACACTGATAGTGATTTTAAAGATTTCATCAAAGCTAGTTTCTTGCAACTCACTCAAAAACTTGATGATCTCACACTTACTTTAGATTTCACCATTAAACGAATGAAGATAATTAAATAAACACTCAATATTAAGGTCAGCTTTCCTGACAAAGAAATAATAGCTGATTATGATATAAAACAATACAGAAATGGTCTGATTGTTGATACTTTCACGTCAATCATTAGTAAATAATAATAAACTATTGCAGCTCTTACAGAGATCACGAATGCACAAAACCTATGCCTTAAGAAATTCACTGAAATAGTTAACACCTTAGTTAATACTTGCAATATGTTTCGTGTAATTCTCATTCATAATGACTTATTTCAAATTGACAAGACACCAACATCATATATCCTTAATACTAATTATGATATGGAAGCAGAAAAGGCTTTGAAGGGTCTTCTCCAATTTTAAAAAAATATTTTATGATTCCTATCCCTACAGATATTAATAACATATTCTCATTACCAAATGATAACTCTAATATAACCTCCATTAATATACCAAAACTTTCTTTCGTAACTAAAGATGGTGCCTTAATTAGTTGCAACAGGTGACAAATAAGTATTACAATATTGCAACGAATTGTAATATTATTAAAATTTAAGTTGCAACAGGTGACAAATAAGTGTCACAATATTATAACACTATTTTTATTCGCAACCCACAATATTCGATCTTTCACTAATATTGCCAAACAATACTACCTTTTATCATTATATTCTTCATACAATTTAGACATCATTGATCTTCAAGAAACTAACTTAAAATCCCAACATGAAAAAATTTTTAATCTATCACATCCTTCCTTTATATCATTTTTTAGTTCAATCCCAAAACAACATACTGCTTTCAGTGTAGGGATAATACTCAACAAAAAGATTGCTCATTATGTTTACAAACATGATACCAAGCTTGATCGAGTCATTCATATTGATTTATAATTTGCAAATAAATAAAAACTTCATATTATAAATTGCTACCTACCGCTAGCTGACCTTAAAATGAGAAAAGAAATCCAATTGGTTCTTAACAAATGGATTAATGAAGCCACTATCAACAATTTTCACTTGATCATCTTAGGAGACTTTAATACTGACATGGATCGAATACACAATCTCACAAATAGCCTAAACCTCTTCGATGATTTTTATAGACTGTCACTTTTTGATGCTTTCACAATCAAATACGATCAGAATAGAATTGACTTTTCCACTTACTTTTCGAGCCAAGACTTTTTTAGGATTGATTACATTTAGACCTCTGCTGAAATCTTCCTAAATATTTTAAATTGTCATACGGTTGTATCTGGTATGAATATATCAGATTATCATGTAACTATTGCTACAATTATGAATTTCTTAAACATTAAATTTAACAAACGCAAAATACCCAGAAAAATCAGTTTTGATTTCGATAAAATGAACGAGGACTTATGAAACAAATTTTGAAATAAACTCAATGTGTTATTAAATGGTAATCCAATCAAAACAATTAATCAAGAGACGTATTGGACACACTCCTTACTTAATAAACACTGGGATCTCTTTCAAGATTTGTTGATTAAAACAGCCGAAAAATGCATACCATTCAGAAAATCGTCAGAACAATTCAAGTATCCAAGGCCACCTGGTCTCAAAAAATTATATTTACATTAAAAGACTTTACACAAATTTAAAAGTTACTTCTCAAAGTCAAATGAGGCGAATCATTTCCTGCAAATTGGATACAAATGTATGATAATTTTTACAATATTGCTAACTTACTTGCATTTACCACTGTGCAACTCTACTCAGATTATCCATTTAACTTTGTCAATCTCCTTCTCTCAGACATGGTTCTCTTACTCAAAGTTCTCTTATGCAAGGCCAAACTCTACAAGAATGAACATAAACTTACCTCTATATAGAAACATTTGGATCAACGCCTAGATGCATATGCTAACAACCTTAAATATATATTAGATTCAGCATTAAACCATACAAGAAATTGTTGAGGAATGCTCAAGTATTCTTCACAGACAAATACTTAGTTAAACAAACAGTTAATGATCATTTTCAAAAGCAGCAGGTATTACACACAAACTGAAAAGCATCCCTGACGAATGGCTCCTTTCTTACAACTCACTAGTAAATATTGATTTTAGTATATATAATAATCTGATGTCACCACCCTCAGCAGAAGAATGGTATTCAATCGTTAATTTTCTTACTGATAGCAGAGTATCTAGCCCATCCAAGATCTCGAATGAAATGCTTAAACACCTAAGTCTCTTAGCTAAAAAGATTTTTTGGTATATAATATGTAATTGTTTATCGATTTCAACACTTCCACATCGATGGAATTTGGCATATGTTTATCTGATTTTAAAACTTAAACCCTGGGAATTTAATCTGAATAATACAAGACCGATTACCTTACTGGAATGCCTAAGAAAAGCTTTTATAAACTTATTAATACGTGACTTTCAACCATCTTCATTCAACACAACATCCTTAAAGGATATAATTTTGCAGGACTTCCTTTCTGCTCTACTTTTGAACCCTTACATATCCTAGATAACATAAAAAATAACGTCCTTTCTAACAAAAAAGAATTGTAAGTTCTTCTACAAGATATATCAAAAGTTTACGATCACGTTAATATTTTATGATGGTTAGAGTGCTAGAATGTTTAAAGCTTCTGAAAGAATTTATTTTCTTTATTTTAAATATGTTTGTATATAGGAAAAACCAAGCTTTTATTTCTTATGAGCTTATAGATATATATAAGATTTTTTTGGATATTGATCAAGGTGAAATTATATCATCACTGCTGTGGTATATTTATTATGATCTTCTCTTATGTAAGGTGCAAAACTCTGACCTTGACTATACTATGTCGGCAAAATGGAAACCTAATGTTCACCTCAATTCCTTTGAAGAATGATCATGCAAAATGTCAGTATTAGCATATATAGACAATACACTGTAGATCGCTGAATCCAAACAACAACTTAACGGAATTATAGATATCGCTAACAGTTTTTATGACCTAAATAGCATCAAAGTGAATTGGTTAAAATCAGATCTGTTGATTAATACAAATACAATCCAAACTATCCACATATGTTAATGACTTCACACATACGATTACTACTACTAGTTCTCAAGATACCTAGGGGTTTGGATCTTGCTCAAATGTAATAAGATGTTTATTATCAAACAAGCTGTTTAGGACATTAAGTTCACAGTGGTCACTTTGTTTACTAAAAAACTGACAGATAAATAACTTATATACACATTCAATATTATTGTGATACCCGTATTGAGTATCATACACAAATGACTCACTTATCAGAAATACTTGCAGATTGCATTATATGATCCTTTAGAGCTTTGCTAAAGAAAAAACTCTATTTATCATGAGATACACCCTCTTGTCACCTTTACCATAGATACATACAAGCACTCAGTGATGCCTTACTGATGTCTCTAAATGATACTGGTATATTAGGTTTATCTACCGGCATACGGCTGCTACAATTGCAAGTTAAGAAATAGTTATCTGCCTTTCTGCTAGTTAAATGGCCTTATAAAAACTCAAAGTATTTCAATAACTGGATCCCAGCACTTTTATATGACCTCAAATGCTTTAATATTAACTTATCCCCACCAGAACAACTTACTCACAGAATACAAGGTGGATCCACTACCATTCAGTCAATTATCCTACAAGACTATAGGAAATCAGCATCCTTCTTGTCCAAATATTCCCTAATGTTTGTGAAATAATTAGTTAGCAGAGATGGAAGGTCATTATATACTGCCAAAGATCTGAGATATCTGTCTTCAATTTTCAGAAAAGGACTGTCTCCGAAATAGTACCTCAAGGCTAAGAGCGCACTTAATGTTGACAAACTTATCTCTTTGCCTGCAATTGCAACATACTGACCAGGCATCACTTTTGGATTTCTGATACTACCTCTATAAGATAAAATAACGTCTACTTATTTGTCACATACTGGGACTGTAACACTAATACAATGATAATAGGTCATATTCTCAAAATAGCTGACAATTTTGCTGATGTCGTCCACTACTCGTATATCCACTTCACTGAGATAATTCTGCATCAATGTGACAGATATCCACTCAACAGGTCTACATTATTCAAGAATAACTCTCCCGTCCTTAAAAAATATAACTGCATAGTGACAACATCCCTTGGTCTCTGTGCAAAAATAATACTCAGATACTTAGAAGCAACACGTTAGCGCATAGTTATCAATACTTATGAAAGATATTGCGTCCACATTTTTAATCGTTCTTATAATAGTTTCTCCTAGTTACCCGATTGATTTTTGTCATCCTGCATCTTTTACATTAATATCAAAGTTTATTATGTTACCATATAGTCACACCTTACTAACTCTTTCACAATAACTTTCTGCTGCCACATATTTAGAATTCTATATAGACAGTTTCCTTATAAATCTAGGCACTCCTTCTATGAAAATAGATATAGCTTGACTACAAATGCATCTATATTCACCTATGATTTCCTTTTTATTTGTATTAGTCACTACATTTTCTTCATCATCAGTAGCGAAGCTAGCAGCAATTTTTACTGCTATTCTCGTTGCCTCATAGAATTGTCATATTACCATCATGACAGATTCTCAAGTTGTGATTAAACAATTCCACAATTTCAAAAGACTTTTATGTCTTTCTCTGATCACTAGACCCTATTTAAAATTAATAACTTTTTAATATAGCTGAGCCTCTTTGAGATTATTAACTTACAGCATCTTAATATATATCTCTGTAAAGTTAAAGCACATTCAGGAGATACATTTAATGATAAATTTGGCCAATTTGCAAAAAACTCTTATAGGATAGCAACGCTTAGGTTTGATCTCTCTTATAGTGATCATTACTACTATAAATATGAGGATTTAGAGATCTCGATACCCATATGTCTCTTCATGAAAAATATTACACAATCTATAAAGTATGACAAAATACAACACCTTTACGTGATTTAATATGGGTTGAACAGTGTTCACAACAAGCTGCATTTGAAAAGTCACACAATATTAACTTAAGAACAAAGAAAGATAACACTGCTGCAACAGGATATAACATCACTAGCTATACTATTTTCGCTAACATTAATGAATCTGTTAACAAAATAGTCTGATACAGATCCCACTGGTTGGATTTTTGGTGCTGTAGTGGTCAAGCCCTTTCTCATTCAGTTAGTTACTGGAACATGATATTTTTAGCTTAGGTTAGGAATAGATTCTGAGAAAATGCAGGATCAGTCTTAATTTAGTTTAGATTAAATAGAGATTTTTGTATTTTCTTAAATTTATATATTTTAATTTTTTTATATGTATTTTGAATTTAATAAAGATCATACGAAACTACCGCACTTTAAAAAAAAAAATTTTTTTAAACAATAAATTTTAATATATCAGCTATATATAGTTTAATTGGTTGTCCTGATCCAATCTGATTCAAAAAAGGAAAATTTTCTTATTTATTCGTTAAATAATATCAAAAATATTTAATATAAGGGATTGGCATCCCTAGTTCAGTTGGCAACAACTGAGCTCCTATTGTGGGTTATACTGCAATAGCCACAGGTTCAAGTCTCAGCTGAGGCATGAAACTAGATGATTTTCATAAGAATTTCATATATAACTGAATATGTGGGCGTATATACTAATATGCGTTAGAAACTGGTCGATCGATGTTAATCATGCCTAAATACTGAATATTGCAGAACAAGTGGATGCAAATGAAGCCAGGGATCGATAGAAACTTGGCTGACGCTGATAGGCCTGTAATAGGTACTATCTCACGTCTTCAAATTCAGGGCCCTTACATAAGTAAAAAAGTGATTAACCAGTAATTAGTAGATTGGGTGACATCTCGAGATGTTTTCGAGGTGATTATGGTTGATAATAGACTGCATTACACTGCTACAGCAACCATCCAATCAAGCTGTCATTAAGGGTAGAGGCCGGGTTCAATTCCTGGATGACTTTGACGATATGGGTACGACAACCACCTACCTTTCTGAGGTTCTATAAAGATGATAACATCTAAGCCTTACCGATCATGTGTAAATATACCCTGATATCGGGTAGAGGTAATAGTGATCCAGATATAGTGTTGGTAAGCACAGGAAAAAATACGACACATGTACCTGTAGCTGAAAGTAATCCTTCTATCCAAATTTGACAGTGGTTCTGAGGTCTAGGAGCTTCAAGGGTACGCTCTTGGGGATGTCGACCTAGGTGGCAATCTTCAGACCAGTATTACAGGGTGGGTTCTGCTAGAACAAATGAGTCTAGTCACGACCTTGTGGGATCTCAGTAGGATGTGAGGTTAACTATCTCGTTATACATCCGCAAGACAACTTCCCATGTATCCGAATACTGCAAAAAAAAAAAAAAAAAAAAAAAATATTAATATATTATGGACGTATATACTAATATACGTTAGAAACTGGTTGTTTGACCTGTCGATCGGCGTTAATCATGCCTAAATACTGAAATTGCAGAACAAGTGAATGCAAATGAAGCCAGAGATCGACAGAAACTTGGCCTTCGCTGATAGGCCTGTAATGGGTACTGTCTCACGTCTTCAATTTCAGAGGTCCTTACACAAGTAAAGAAGTGATTAACCAGTAATTAGTAGATTGAGTACTACCTACGGATGGCTAGGGTGATAATAGACTACATTGCACTACCGCAGTATCCTCCAATTGAGTTGTCATTAGGGGTAGAGGCCAGGTTCAATTCCTGGGTGAATTTGACGATATAGGTATGACAGTCACTTATCTTTCTGAGATTCTATAAGATATAATGTCTAAGCCTTCCCGATTATGTGTAAAAATACTCTGATACTGGGCAGAGGTAATAGTAATTTAGATATGGTGTTGGTAAGCACAGAGAAAACTGACAAAGTACCTGTGGCTGAAAGTGATCCCTCTATCCAAATTTGACAGTAGTTCTGAGGTCTAGAGACCCTGAGGGCTAGCTCTTGAAGATGTCGACCTAGGTGGCAATCTTCAGACCAGTATACAGGGCGGGTTCTAGCTAGAACGAATGTGTCTAGTCACGACTTATAGGGAAAAACTTAGATTAGTCGAGGGTTACACTTCAATAGTACTAACCGATTAAAGAAATTTTCTTGTACTAGTACTGCAACTTTAAAAAAAAAAAAAAAAAATATTAATATAAATAATAATATAATAAACAATTATTAATTTATTTAATCAACTTTATTATTTCTAATTTAACGATAATAAATTATTCAAGAAGAATGATTGGTTGACCTGAATTTTTATCAGTTTAGATCAGGTCGGATCGACCTATTGACCTGACCTGATATCAACCTGAAAATCTATTGACCTGACCTGAATTTTCAGATCAGTTCAGGTCAGGTAAACAGGTTGACCTGACCTGATTCAGAGCTCTAGGACTATTTTATCTTCATACTGATTTGAATAAAACCGTGTTTATTTAATAATAAATGTAATAAATTTTCATTTATAATTATTTTTTTTATATATATATGTAAAACTCAAATATCATTGTTTAATTAATAGCATTTAACAATATAATTATTAATAGCATATTATTTATTTAATAATATATTATAACAATAGATATAGCAATAGAACAATATAATAATAGAAAATTGTATAATATTTTATTTTATTTTAAATGTTATTTATTACATAATATTAAATAAAATCAGTATATTGTATGAAATTAATTATTTATATCGATATACCATATATAAATTAAACATCAGGTTCCACATAAAAATAATATATACCTGATTTATCAAAAAATTATATACATATCAGGTTATATAAAGATATCTGATGTTTTTTCTAATATTTGTCCTAAATTCATATATTACTTATCTGAAATATGCCAACCTAAAAGTTTCATAAATTATTTCTGATCAATATTAAAAACTGATTAAAAATCATGCAGGGTTATCAGATTTCTTTCAAACTAGATTCAGTTAAAAAAAAAAGGACTATCAGGTGATTAATAATCACCTGATAGCCTATCATTTGACCTGTGTTAGGTACTGGACAAAAAATTCAGAAGTTATAAGTATATGAAACTTCTTATAAAATGAGAACTTTTAGTAATATTAGAGTTATTTTGTTACTACTAAAAAATTATTAATCAAAAACAATTTTTGTCAAATAAAAAAATTAAAAGGTATATAACTTTAAAAATTACATATTTGGTTGTGTTATTTACAGTATAATATACTAATATTTATAATATTTATAAATGTTAAAGACTGAAAAATATTTATTATGAGATAGTACAGATTCTATTTGTGATGATATTATCAACAGCACTGTTTTTGTTATAAATAAAGTGAAAATTTCTGAAACAAATATTAATATAAATTTGGTTAGAAAATAATTATGCTATCATTACTATAATAAATTAATAATAAATAAAAATCATTAGCTAATAAGTATAACAAAAAATAACAATGTGCCTATTCTAAATATGAGAAATATATAAAAAATAACAAAAAAGGATGACTATGAAAATACACTCTTATGAAAATTCCACAACACTTTTAACATATTTTAAACTTTCCTTTTAATACATATATTTGTAATCCATATCTTATTGTAATAAATCATACTAAAAAGAATCAACAATCTTTTAATTACTAACTACCAAAATAAAAAAGTTTAATTGTAGATAATATTAATATTCAGCTAAAGAATATAAAGAATTAGAATTTGCATTTTACGAAGTTTATGAGGAGCTTGATCAAGTCAAATTAAGTATATATAATAAGGATTATTTTTTTGATGTTTACATTTTATTTTTTAACAAAATTTTTAGCTTCTGTATCTATTAATAAAAAGATCTGTTTAATGTCTAATATTTTATATAAAAAGTAATATAAAGATAGAGAAAAACTAATATATGATTCAGACGAATTCAAAAAAATGTTAGAAAGTAAATAATCAAAATTGGAAGGTTTTTTTGAAGAACTTATCACTAGTATGAACCCTCAAAAGTAAAATTTAACAACAAATCAGCAAAAAAATAAAATAGTCATGATATGTTATTTTTTAATAGGATTTAATAACAAATTCATTAATGATATAAAGATTAATATAGGTTTTTTATTAAGTGTATTAGAAACTTCTTTGTTAGTAATTAAAACTATTCAAAGACAAAAATGTCAGATAGCTAAAACACATTAGTAAACTGTTAAAGATTATATTGTTGAAAATATATATTTTATTTTTTTGATTAAATTAAATTTTATAGAACTTTTTCTTATGAATTTTTTATATATTATTTATTTATAATAGAAAATTTATTTATTTGGGAGGTTTGCTATTAAAATCAAGTTACGAACATAGTAAATCATATGATCTGTAACGTGATTTTAATAGCTTACCTCCCATATGCGATACCTAATACTAATCTCCGCTTCATAACAAACTGGCGCAGTTTTTTAGTTTAGTATCATCATAAAAAATAAGGTTGCTAGTTGAATCAATATATTAGTAATAGAGAAAGTTTTAAGTAATTATACACTGCAAAATTATTCGACAAGTAGAAACCTTACATCTTGAAAAAAAAAAAATATCGTTAAAAATTTTTTAATTAATTATTTACGGTATTATCTAACCAAATTTGAGCTAGCTGACGAAAAATTCAAAGTTGAAATCTCGAAATCATTGCTTTATGAGATTATGAATGGTATAGCTGGCATAGTGTAAATTTCGATTGCTGCGCCCTGAAGTGATCAAAATTACAAATCATTGCCGCGGTCCGTGCCATTAAAAACATAAAATTATTTAAAATAAAAAAAAACCTATATATCTAATACATCTTCTATCCAAAATATACTCCATTCGAAAGTTGAAAATAATCTGGCATCTGAAAAAGTCTTTTTGATTATGTTACCTTTTTTATTATTTAGGTTTTCGAGTAGAAGTATTAGTAAGATTGGATGATTAGAATGGCTTCCTGTATTATTACTAACCTAACTCAACAACTGTTTGAAAAAATCTCAGCACATGGTATGTAACTTGCTAAACCATTATTTGTCAGTTGAAAAGTTTTTAATGACTATATTTATAAGTGTTTATTGTTCGATTAGAATAATGAAAGTTTTGTAATTATTTTCAAAAGTTATAGCAACTGTTAAGAAAGTTATCGATATTCATTGAAAGTATTGGTTTCTAAACTTTCTGTGCCTTATGTGATACTTCGTGTAACAACAAGAACATAAATGACGATGTATTCATTGATTTTATTGGTTTAAAAATTACTTAATTTTTTTGTCATCAAACACAATTGTGGCCACATTTAAATAAAATTCTTTGTAAAAACGGTATATTAAAACATGAGGTGGTTCAAAAAAATCATATATCGAAAGAATTTTCGTAATTAAATAATGGAGGAGTTTGAGTTAAAATGCTAAAGTCTTTCTTAAATTCTTGTTCATAAAAACACAAAAAGACGGTCAACATGCAAGCATAACGTAAACCCACCACCCACTTTATCTTTGGTTAAAATTAAAATCATATTTGATTTGTTATATATTAATTTATGCAACACTTAAAGATGATCGGCAGCTTGTTTAAACTAAAATTGTTTAAGACGATATTTTTTTTTTGGAATTCTTATACAATAAATACCATACGCTTATTATCCATATAAAGGTGTGTGTAATCAGCAAAATTGCTTTGAAATTTTTTCTGTTTTTTCAGAACTTAAGAAAAACAAAATTTCACAATGAATGAATATGATGAATATGAAAATTTGTGTCCTAATAATGATTTTGTCAATTATATTTCGGGATTTTATTGTTTATTAGATTTACACAATGATACAAGTAAATCTGTTTTAATTTTTAATTAATTTGTATTAAAGGACTCTTAATTGATTTTATTTTATTCCCTTACAATAGTTGACCACATCTCTGTATCAAAAGAAGGATTAAAGAACTTATGCAATGACTTTGTTTCAGACAGTTTTCAATCAGTTTCAGAAATTGATTATAAGCAATTAAATTCACAATCATTGCATTTGATTGGATGTTATGGAAATCATGACTTAATTGCAAAGCTTTTGTTAAATCACGAAAAAATTGATCAACCATTGTAATGATACCACTGTTTTATTTACTATTTCACCATTATAATAGCTATTAAATACAATTTTTTTTTTATTGCAAACTATATCTAGGTATGAAATGTTGATTCGTCCATCATCTCTTCGCCCAGGAATTTATTTCTTGGTGTTCAATTCTAAATTAGGTTTAGTAATTCATTGGTCCGAATATGGATGCTATGAAAATCGTGCTCCTTTACGAATAGTGAAAAATATGATAAATCTTCACCGGTAACTACACATTTCATATGGAAGTTTAGATTTTATTAATCTTAATTGACATTTGATTTTATTTAGGTGCTTGACAAACTTGACGGACTATCAAATTTGTTTAATGAGTGATCGAGACTTGAACAGGTTTGATTGGAAAAAAGAAGTATCATCAATTGACAATGACGATGATTCGTGTTATGAATTCGAGGTCAAGAAAAGTCAAAAACAAGAATTTGCATTTTTCAATGGGTATAACGTATGTCATAATTTAAATTAATATATGCTTCCTATCCTTTTTACATGTGATGTTTTGCTCATTAATATAATGTATCATATTAGATTTCTTTACCAGAGGCTATTGAATCAGAAATCAAAAATCAATCTTACAATGAAATTTCATTGAAACCAAAAGGTAAAGTTGATCTTTTTCCGTCAAGTTTCCTTTTTTTTTAAAAAAAAAATCATAATAGAAATTTGCTGATTTAAAAATTATTTCTCTTTTGAAAGTCGTTGAATCGATTTCGTGTCAAGCTTTTGTTACACAAATGATAATTACGCCTTATGACATGAAAAAGAATAGTGCTACTAGAAGAAAGTCAACTTTCGGTGATTTTATGAATAAATTGGGAGATCATTCTATAAGAATTAATCGTTCAACCATGGACATGAATAAGCTTAAAATTCTTATCGACTATGGATTAAATATATATAATTTGAAGGAGCAATTAGTTCAATATGATGATGAAATGAATTATGAATTGAAAGAATTTGTTAAGAGGGAAAAGCAGGAAGTGCTAGCTATTCAAAATGGTGCTTATGATTTAGAAAGGATAGCTCGTAAAAGACTTAAAGAATTATATAGGTAAATTAATTTTATCTTTACAGTATCTCTTAATTAAAAAATTAAAATTTTCAAGTATCATTTAGATGTTTTGACGATAATAAATCAGATGAAGTTGATGAGCCAGAAATTAGCAAGGGTAAATTTACTTCATTTTAGTTTATTAGTATTTTATCTACTAATTCACGATTATTATTTCACAATTAGATATCGAGGGATTATTTTTAAAATATCCTAATTTAACGGTCAAATTGGATGCGGCATCAAAAATCAATACAGATGAATGGATGCAATTAAAACGAGGATTTAGTTATGGAACATTATTGATAAAGGAAGTTCAAGCACAAGCATCCAAAACTGAAGAATTGGACAACAAAGAATTGGATGAATCTATTTGGCAAGCATTTTATAAAGTTTTAAATGTTTCGCACCCTAAACCTCTCACATTTAATCACATTTACAAAGATTATTTTAAGAATCTGAGAACAAAATTACACATGAAGCATAAATTTACTTTTAAATTGGATGACATTCAAATTAACGAATATTATAATCAAGCAATGTCTATTGATTTATCGGATTCAACAATAATTGATTTATTATTAGATAACGAATTTTGTCCAAATAACTCAAAACTTAGAGAATCAATTATAAAATTATTTCGTGATATATATGATGAATGGAAAACTAATAAATTTTCAGATAATATTAATAAGCTGTATTGGTCGAAGCTTATAGAAGTTGAACATAAAAGGCATAAGCAAGATATCTTAAGGAACACATTTGAAAAGCTTTGCGAACTAATTGAGGAAAGGTTTCCAGATGGGTAAGTACTGCATTTATTATGCATTACTTTTTTTTATTTTTATTTTTATTTTATTTGACTTTTTTGATATTTATTCATAATTTTACTATTAGTCCTTTATTTAATGTCTTAAATATAAGTTTAACTGGTAATTATTGAATATTTCTGATTTTAATGCATCGTTAACTTTATACTAACTTTTAAATAAATTTTAATACATTTTTCAGAACAATTTTTTATAGTGAGCAAAGTCACAATAGATTATGAAGTCGTCATTATGCAACCAGCACAGTTACAAATAACGATCTATGAAACAATACTTGAGCAAGATGATTGTTTAAAAGTTCATACTTTTACAATTGAACCCGAAAATAAATTAATGTATTGTATTTATTAGTTGCTCATTTATTTTATTTTTAATATTTTATGACAAATTAATTTTCCTTTAGGCATATATCTAAGTTTGATCACCCTGAACACCCAAAATATTTGTCAATAATTTGGAATAATAAAACAAATCGAATGGAACTACGCGTTGACACTATACAAGGCTCTATAATTGATAATACAAAAAAATATCAGAATATGATGAATGCAAGTAAATTCTGTCTCATCGCCGTAAACGAATCGAAAGGGTTAATTGGGATATATAATACTGATAATGGCATGGTATGCACCTTATATTAATTTATTTATTAAAAAAGTTTAGAAGGAAAATTAATTTTTTGTTAATTCTAGCTTAACGTATTTCATTATGACGAACAAATAAATCTTCATACACGTAACATAAATATTCGAATCTTTGGATGGTATAATAACTCAATTCCTGATATTGGTCATTTTTTATTTATCGAAAATACGGAGGAGCTATGTTTTGTTGAGAAAAGCGGCCGTGCAAGAATTTATAACCTTGTTAACGGTCAATTTCGAACAGATGTTTCTCAATTTCCTCCCGAATCCACCAAAATTTTAAGTACACCTGATGGGACTTGTATTGTTGCATTTGTAAAAGAGCAACAGCAATCTTTATTACCAGAAATTGATTCATCAGAAATTAGTCTTGGCAAAAAAGATGATGATGGTGATACACAAAAAAGTTTTGAATCCTTCAAAGATTTAGTTAAGGTTTATGTATATTTTATCTCAGACTTTGGAAAACCGACAAATAAAGGTATATACAATGTTATTTTTTTTTTATTTTTTATATTTTTAATTTTTAATTTTTTTTTTTTTTTTAAAAAAATTTTTAGTTATTGAAATGCCCTCAAATATGCAATTCGTGGAATATTTTAAATTTTACATGTCAGAAAACCGTCAAACTTATCTTACAACACTTGACATCATTGTTGGTGTTTCAAAAGCCTTAATCGTTAAAATTGTGGATGATAAAAAAGCCAAATATCAACTTCAACAATGTCATCTTGAAAAATCGACCGGACAGGTTAAATTTGAATCTGCAGCATATTCAGATGATCATCTCGATAAATCATCCATTCTTATTGGTAGACAGACCAATTTTACTCAAGATATTGAGGAAGGAGAAAATATTATTATTATGGATAATGGTTATGAAGTAATTGAAATAATCTCCGATAGTCGAATAAAGATAGCTGACAATGTTTCTTCCCTTTTTGGTGTTGAATCATGGTTAGATTTTCGTATTGAACCAAAGACAAAACTTAATGGATTTATAGATTCATATAAATTAATGTTTGAAAAATATCCAATTGATAATTGTATTGATAATGAACAAAATAGGCCATTTTGTTTACATATAGTTTTAGATATTTTATCACATGGTGATAATGCTGTTGACATATTTCGTAAATATCGTACAAACTTTGAAGAATATGTATTAGACATGTTTAAAGATCTAAAAAGAGAAACAAACAAGCCGCAACTTGTTTTGAAAGAGTTTTTGACATGTGTAAGCACCTTTCAAGAGTTTAATGTTGATAATTTAATCCGATCAAAGAAAAATAAGATGAAAAATTATCAACTCGGGGAATGGATCATACAACTATTATGTTTAATTCCTATTCAAATTGCTGTATCAAAAAATCATCAATTCCAACCGTTGTGTGATGGATCATTAAAAGCAGAGAGCGAACAATCTGATGGATATCATATTATGGATAATATTACTCGTAATATTTCTTTTGGATGGTATGAAGGAATCCTTAATCATTTTGGAGATCGCAAGGTTAAAGTTGTTTCAAGCATGGGTGAACATTCTTGCGGAAAGTCATATTTCTTAAATCATCTTATTGGAACTTCCTTCGATGGTTCGGAAATGGTAGCTCTTTGTATTTGATTTTTTGCATTCTGATATTTTCTTACTTATAAAGTCTTTACTAAATTAATAAATTAAATGAATATTTTAGCGTGAGGGTGTATGGATGTCTCTAGGTAAAAATAAATTAATTTTGTACTTCTTTGTTACGATATAAATTCACCTATATCTTTTTTTCCTTCAGTAAATACCCAGAAATGTATTTATGTCGTACTAAATTTTGAAGGTTTAGTGTCACTTGAGAAAAGTTCTCAAGATGGTGTGTATAATATATAATTTTTATTTTATTATTCACTATCATCACAATTACCTTATATATATAACGCCTTTTTAGATTTATTGTTAGCCCTTTTTGGTACAGTTATGTCTAATCTCATATTCTTTAAGGTAATATCGTTTTATTTAGATTTTTTATTAACCTTATAATCATTATTCGTTATTTACTGATACAGAATTTTTGAAATTAAACAGTGTCATTTTGCGATAAATAGAGATATGTCTTTAATGTTTCAAAGGTTTCAGGATGGTGCAATGTTATTCGAGTCAGATCCAAAATTGTTTCAGGTATAAAAAATATTTTATTTTTAAATATGAAACCTTAACTTTATTAGTTTTATTTAATATCTTTCAATGATTTAGGCAAAACTATGTGTTATCATTAAGGATGTGCCTAGGACCGAAAAAGAAATTGTTAGGGAATTTCAGTCAAAAGTTTCTCGATTAATTTCCAATGTACTTTATTTTTTACTATATATTGTTTATTTGTACGACCTGCTTATTTTATTCTTAATGTTTTAGGAGGGTGAAAATAATTTTATTTCAAGAATGTTTCAGGGTGAATTAAATGTCATTCCTTGGCCAATGTTTAATGATGCCGCATGGTTTAACGCCTTATCAGATGTTAATAAGAAGCTAGACGAGCAGGAGGCAAATGTGATAACGTGCGAGCTTTCTTACAAAATACAAAAGTGATCATGGCTAAATTGAAGGTATAGTGAAATGATTAGCGACATTTAAATTTGTTAAAAAAAATTGAATTTTTATTTTCGTATTAGATATGTGAGTGGAGTTCGTTAGATAATTCCCTCATACAGATTCGTATTGCAATGTTAATGAGGTTACTTCCAACTGCGGTTTCCTATGGAATGGAACAACACGGTGTTATTGCTAGGCAACTTATGGTAATATATATTTGTTCAATTCCTATTTAATATATCCGTAACCTTATCAACGTTTTAACGAAATCGTGCATTCAATAGAATCATGACACCGGAGAAAGTATTGATGATCCGATAGTCGATTTTTCCAAAATTTTAGACGATATTGATGAATCAGTTGAAGTTTTGCCAGATTCTGATGTCAAATTATATGACGAACATGAATCTTTTGTTCGACTGTCTGAAGATTTAAAACGTTACTTTGAGGAAAATATACAATCACGAAAAGATTTATCTGGTGACAAATGGTTTACTAACTTTGATATATTCTTTAGATACATTATTGAGCGTCGTGTTTCACGTATCCAAGATTGGTTTACTCAAAATACTGCCAAGTTTCCACAAATTAATATAGAGATTGTTAATGGAATATATGCAATGGAGCAAGAAATAAGCAAACTTACGATTCTATGGACCCTATGTGGATTAACGTGTCATCAATGTGATTTGAAATGTGTCAAAAATCTTGATCACAATGAACAACATGATTGTTTAACGGATCATAAATGTCATTCTTATTGCCAATTTGTTGAAGCTCACAACAACAAATTAGTTCCAAGATGCATGTACAAAGCTGAACATGAAGGATTTCATGTTTACGACAAAGTAAAACATGCATGTAGTAAACCATGTGATCTTTCCGATAAAGGTAATTGCCAGTTGGTTTGCTCAAAGGAAATGGGACATGGTGATATACATTTATGTCAATCGTCACGTCATTATTGTGGGAAGGCCTGTTCATTACAGAAAGAAGTTTATCATTGTCGTAATAAATGTATTATACCACATGATGAACAACATACTTATCACCGCTGTGAAAATGAACTTTGTCCAATTCAATGTCCAATTCCGAATTGCCGAAAAAAATGTCAAAGCAATGATCATTTTCACTCGGATTTGCACGTGGATCATTTTTGTGGGTATGTAATATCATATTATTTGTATTCTCCGAATATATTTAATTTATATAAAATTTATGATTCAAGTAATGAACATCAGTGTCGTGAATTATGTGAAGAATCCGGTGTATGTAAAATAACGACTGAGCCCAAGGAAAAATCACGCGTGGAATTTACAAAGGTATAAATCAAGTTGTAAGTAGTAGTATTTGAGATAAGAATGTAACATTAATCTTCCGATGTTATTTTAGTATGTTCAATTAGGTGAAAGACTAAGATGTAATAGAAAAATTCCTCCGAATAAATTTAAGCATGATGGAGGACATATACATGAAGAGGGCGGTTTTCATTTTTGTGATGCAAAGTGTCGTTTCTGTGAATCTTTTGTATGTATTATAAAAAATGCGTGTATTCTCTTCAACTTATTCAAGAAAATTTTTTAATATATATTTATATTTATGATTAGTGTATATTACCTTATGGGCACACACAATTACATGATACAAGACATGGAAATATGTCACAAATTGCAGAAATTGAGTTAATAGGAGAAGATAATGAACCTGAATATGAAGGGTATGATATACAGTTAAAATTACATCGCTTTACATAATCAAATTAATATAATATTTTTTTTGATCTTTAGGCTTAAATTAAGAGTCGGTGATCATAGAACCTTTTATCTTTGTAACCTGGTATGATAATCTCATCAATTTACTATTCTTTGTCATTCAAAATGTATTAATCATTATTTCCTTGATACTAGTGCTGTAAAAATATAGGTAAACATCATCATATTGATCACGGTCAGAATGAAGATAATCGGCCTGTTAATGGTAATTTGATCTTGATTTTCTGTTGTAATATATTTGCATTTGTATTTATTAACTATTTATTAAATTATAGACAAATTTAAGCCTGATCCTCAGAGAAAAATGGATCTCGTTTCTCATGAGCTATTCTGGGAACGAACAGGATTTAAAGGTATTTATTATAATTATATGCACTTCCTTAAATATGCTTAAATATTCTTTATTTATACATTTATATATTTTTAGATCCTTATTCGGTTCAAGAACAAAAAGAATTCATAAAATATGAAGACAGCGAAAGCCAAAGTTCAAAGTAAATACATATTTGACTGAATACAATTATTAAATTAGTTTTCGATTAATTTAGATTATTTTGAAATAAATTTTTCAAAGCTATTATAGTACAGTCGAAGTGGTCTATAACGAATTTCTGTATTCTGAATTTCACGTTACTCGAATCACATGGACGGTACCAAATTTTATTAAATAAATAGTTGTATATAACGAATTTTTCTAATGAGATTTACTATTACATATAACGAATCAGCAACGTGGTACAAAGTATAATAAAATGATATTTGATTAAACGAAGTTTTCGATATAACTAATTTTTTGTTAAAATTTTAAGGGTTATAACGAATTTTTTTTTTTACAGACCCCCGCCAAAAGTCTCCGAACGCCATCTTTCAGGGGCTATTTCATACCGATTACGTCGCGTGACTGCATA
>CAJVPQ010001048.1:0-20789 GCA_910591825.1 Funneliformis caledonium
CCTTATCTGTAATTTATATAATCATATGTTCGGTTTGTGAAGTTTTGTGTAATACAAGAAAATCAGGTGACGATCTTTGTGTATCAATCTTTTTGCATCAGACCATAATTATGTTAAATTATATTATTATATTATATTAATTATAATTTAAAAATTAAAATCTAATAATAAAATCAATAGTAGTATTTATGTAATCATTAATTCTTATTATATTAAATTTATTATATAAATTTTTGAATAAAATAAAATTGTTTTATTATTTAATTGAAATATTATATTTATATTCTTTAAATATATGATTTATTAAAGTTTACATTAATATTTTAAGATTATATTCATTTTATACAAATTACAAATTATTTTATATTTTATTTATAATATTATGCTTTATATATATATATTCTTAAATATTTAAAGTAGTTTTTTTTTATTTTTATTAATATTAAATATAATTATGCTATTTTCTTTTAATGATTTAGAAATAAATAGTTTATTTATATTATCATCAAAATCAAAATCAAAATCAAAATCTAAATCATTTTATATCTCTTATTAATAAATTTGTTATCTAATATATTAAGTAAAATATTTAATAAGAATTTAATATTTCATATATTTAAAAATAATTATTTAGTATAACTTATCTTTAAAATAATATTTTAATTTTGATATCAATTTAAATAATTTTCAAAAAAATAAATTTTAATAAAATTTAAATTAAATACAAATTAAATATAAATTTAAATAATAAAATTAAATTATTTTAATTAAAAATACAAATTTAAAAAAATTGTTAAGTATTTAAAATATTTTTTCTATAAGATTAATTGGTGATAAATTTAAGGAGTAATTATTAATGATTTAATAATTATTATTGAAATGTTATTGTTAAAATTAATTTCTTTTAAAAATGAAAATTTAGTAATTTTATAATTATAATTATTAGATAATTTTATGTAAATAGAATTATATATAATAGAATTACTTATTTATAAATAGCAAATTTCTGATATATATTAATATAATTTTATATATAAATAAATAAAATTTTTTTTTTTTTTCTTTAATTATTAAAAAATTACATTTATTCATTTTTCAAATTTATTAAATTTATAGAATAATAATAAAATTCAAATATTAATTGATGAAAAAAAAGTAGGAATAAAAAAAATTAATTTATGCTTAAGAAATCAAAAATGATTTTTTTAAAAAAAGTTATTGAAAAATTCAAAAGAAGAATTTGATACAAAACAGTTTATTTGAAAATAAATATAAAAAGAAGGAATAAAATTAGCAAAAATAATTTGAAATTCCTTTTTGAAATAAATTTGATAAGTATTTAAAAATGTTTTTATTTTGATATTAAATTTAATTAAATTCAAATTTTGTTTTTAAATCTCAAGTAAAAGACAGAAAGTGAGCTAAATTAGAATGATATAAATTTGATTATTTAAATTTAAATATTTATTTTAACCTAATTTTAATATTTATTTTACTAGAAAACTTAAATACTTATTTTACTTATCCTTTATTTTTTCATGTTATTCTGATCCTTCTTCTTTATAAAGATTTGCTTTGTTATCAACAAACCTTTATATAAATTTTTTTAAAAATTATAAACTTTTACTATTATCATACTTTATTTTTTTAAACAAAATTTTAAACTTTTATTTTTTCAACTAGTATTATTCTTTTTTTATTTAAATGAAATTATAAACTTTTACTTTTTTCAATTATTTCATTTTTTTTTTATTTTATTTTCTCCATTAATTTCATATATTTTCACATTCAGTTTTTTTTATAATTTTTTTCTAATAAAAAAAAATTTTTTTTAAATGAAGCTTACCACGATGTTTAGGATCAACAGTAATATGCTTTTGGAAAATTGAAAAGCATCATTAGAAGT
Source organism: Funneliformis caledonium (assembly GCA_910591825.1). Classification (NCBI taxonomy): domain Eukaryota; kingdom Fungi; phylum Glomeromycota; class Glomeromycetes; order Glomerales; family Glomeraceae; genus Funneliformis; species Funneliformis caledonium. The sequence goes on from CAJVPQ010001048.1 coordinate 1,907, forward strand.
TCTTTAGAAGGTTTGGAAGTATAATTTTCTAATAAACCCATTCGGATCGAAAGCTCCCAATCCAATTTTATGCCATTGGATGCATATCACTGGTTATTGACTAATCTATATCTGGTTAAGAGCAAGCATACTTTTACTATATATGAATGTCCCGCTATCCGCCCGCTTATCAGTTGAGTCGATAGTTTGATTGGTTCATCGCATAAACTGATAATGTTTTAAATTTTTTAAAAAAAAGTTTTGTAACGAAAACTTAAAATATATCGAAATATAAATTTTTTATAAGCTCCGGACTTCATAACGGTTACCGTTTCCCTAGTAATTAATTTTATTTGTAATTTTATTTTATTTTATTTATATATCATTGATCTTAAAAATGAACTGAATCAATTCGGTTATATAACCAGTTTTAAACCGGTTTATCTTTAATCCCTACAGCAAGATAATTTAGGATGTTCATTGAAAGATATTACAATTACAAATTTAGTCTAATTAATAAATATGGCTGCTGCCAATATTTAAAAAGATCGTTAATTCAATTAATAATAAAAAATAAATGAGATGTAAAATTTGGAAATTACGGTTGCAAATTCCCCGACCAAAGTGATTTAATTTCACCATATTTACTTTTATTATCAAGAGGCTTCGAATTGTACATCACTATTTATGCAGCTAACATATGAAACGTATCAGCGAGAAAATTTTTTATCGGAATCTGTATGTGTTATCAATCAGAATCTTTTTTTCTTTATCAGAAACCATTTTTCATTCAAGGGGCTGAAAACAATAACGCATCATTGTGATATATTGATAAATACAATTTTAGTCACGTGCTAGACATCGTTGAGATAAGATATAAACACAGTCAAGAAAAAGACATACACACATTCTTGAATAAATTCCCAAGAATTTTTTTTTTACTTTATAATAATAAATAAAACAATGGTTCGCAAAAGAAAAAATAATAACGATAATAATTATCAATCTAGTATCGATGTAAGTTAAAAAATTTTAAATAAATGAGTTATTTTTTTTTAGAATCTAAATTAAGAAATGTATTACATATTTTTTATAGGATGATAAACAACGACTCTCAATTGAACAAAAAGGTCGTTACAAGAACGTATCAATCCAGCATCGATGTAAGTTTTAAATAAATGAAAATATTTTTTATAATTTAAATTAAGAAATTTATTAATTTATAAAAATTTTATAGGATGATTCAATTATCGTTGGTGCTGGATTTCGTGGTACTCACGCTCACAAGAGAGCGCGAGTACTATCGTATCAAGCTATTTGGTACTCACGCTCACCAGAGCGTGAGTACTATCGTATCAAGTCCTATTCTATTTTTTTTTTCACCGAGGAATTTGATGATAGTGATGTCAGTTTTTCCGGATATTGAAACTTAGATTTTAGACGCTTTTTTCATTTTTATTTTTTCATACATACAATACTTGGTTTTTACGAACCAGTTATTATATACTTTCTATTATATTAAGTTCATTTGTCTTACGTGATTTTTATCTATGTTAATTACCTCGAAATTTATTGCTGCTTCGCTTATTTATCACAGCTAAAGCTTACGCATATTCGTGATCATGAATTATCCTGTACCGCAAGAGTTATAAATTTATAAATCGATTATAAAGAATTTTGCTTCAAAAGTTTATGAGATTAAGCGATAAATGTGACTTGCAGTCTGACAGGTTAACCTTTTTATGAGTATGAATTAACCTAAATTGTTTCGTCATCAGGAAAATCATATTTCTAACCATGTAATAGACGCAGGTCATCTTTACTATACAGATCATTCAGTTTTTTTCTGAAATATAACAGCTTACCTAATTTCACTTTTCTAAAGTTACAGACTAGACCAAGTGACGAGTCATTTTGTTGAACGTTTAGAATGCTTACAATAATTTCCACGTCAATTTTCTTTCTCTTCGCTTTTAATACTTGATGAGTTGTCTTTTCGGTTGACCAATGGTTTATTTAGTGAATTAACAACCATTTTAGTTTATATATTAAAATATTTTTTCAAAATAAAAAAAAATCCGCATATCAAATAATCAAGAAGATCAAGGAAATTTTAATGTTAAAGTAAATAATTAAAAAAAATTATCATATTTGGTTCAATAAAAACTTTAAATTATATTAAATAATCAGTCAATTGGTCGGTTAAAAAATTGATCAGTTAGACTCATCCTTCTCATCCTTTTTCATTTTCTTCATTCCGTTTTCTAATGTACAGATTAAGATTTCATTCGCCTGTTTATTTATGCATTTCATTATTTTCGTTAATGTTTAGTTGAAAAAAAATATGAATGCCGAAATACTACTCCAAACCGTTTTTGAAAATTCAAGTTTCTTGAACTGACTGTATTCTATTAACTATTTCATAGAGCTTTGATTGAGTGATTTTGGCGATTCACTTATCATTGAATATTAAAAGTTGTGTCTCTGAAATAATAGCAAAACTGTAGAAATAAAGAAATCTCAGGCATCTGTTTAAAAAGAAATATATTTCTTGTGTTTTAATCAATATGTTCTGAAGTTTAAATCCAACTATTGGTGTTTTTCTTTATTTGAAAAATTAATCCGCATTGTGTTATGAAACTTCAACAGCACGTGGAATTCTTATATAAATCCAAAAAAAGTTTTAAACGTGGTGATACTCGACACGCAAATGATTCTACAGTTTATGCGTCACTACGGAAAAAATCTCTAAAACGAAAATACTTAAAAAAAAATAGATTAGGAATGGATACATGAAAGTGAATTTTAAACTGATTACAGAAACACAACAGTCATGATGAAATCAATAATGCTTTAAATATTCTGTAAGACTTATGAAAAACGAGTTGTTTTCATTGATATTGCAAACGATACATACCATCGAGGCAAAAGATTATGAAAAAGATCAAGATCTGACTTTTTATAGAATCAAATTTTAATAATTTCATTTCTTTAATTACATGACGTGTAAGGACGATCGGAGCATTCTGAAAATAAAATCAAACCTATATATGTACCCACGTGATTTTTACTATTGAGGACAATAAATATTGTTCCCATTATATTTTTCTTTTGAGTCGCATGTCCATTATATTTTCCTAATTTTATTTTATGCGTATTATATGATAAAAAGTTGCTAATAAATATATACTAAATATTAGTATTTTTATTTTTCTCCAAATGGTTGCTTTTCTTGAAGTGGAATATTTCTTTGTTTTCTTTTTTGAGCATATACTTCTTCAAGATTTACTTTCAGATTATCTTTTTCAATCTTGTTTGAAGCCAAGCGAAGTTTTGATTGTTTAAATGATAATGACATATTTGCATGAGTTTTAAATCTAATTTATTAAAAAATCCCTCAACCTGTTGTTGGTGAATAATAATAAAATATATATGTGTTTTGACAAAATTATAAAGCAAAGGAAATTCATATAATGTAAGATTAACAGCATTGCAAAATTCCTCAAATTCTTTATCAAATTCTTTATCATTTAATAATATTTCTTGTAAACCAAAAGTATTGCTGTTTTCACTATTAATATCATTTTCTAAGTCCTTTGCAAATCTCAATTTTAAGTCTGTAGGTATTTTCTTCCATTCTCTTTTTAAGATTATAACGCGAAACTATTAGCAAATGAATGTGCATAATCTTCACCTAAATGGCAAATTTCTAAGGATAAATGAAACCATGTATCCAACCATTTTTCAAAATATTTACAAGTTGTATTAATTCCATTTTCCAAATTATTGAATAACTCTTCAAATTCATCATTTGATAATATTTTAAAAGCTTCTGATAATTCATCAGTAAAAAACATTTCTATATTATTTTAATGTTTTCAAGATAAGTTTTCTATTCATAAACTTTATCTGACATCTTGTATGTTCTTTTTTACAGAGTAATTAAGCTAATTGTTTATTTTGTATTATACATAAATATGGATCTTACTTTACCATAAACTGTACTAATAGCTTATAGAAATATTCTACAAAATTCACCAAACATTTTATTTGAATCTTAAGCATTAAATTAGTTAACCATAATTCAAAAAACACTAATTATTCAAATATACTTTTGGTGTATTATTATAATTTTTTAGCTAAATAATAAATTAATAAGCAAATAAAATATGAGCTTTACAATAATTCAAATATTACTTGACTACCTGTAATTCATAATCCCAATGAGAATGAAGTGATAATTAGTACTGGTTATAATGAAATCCCATTGATCTATCATATAATTTCTTAATTATTGATGCATTAAGGTTAGGTGATTTATTTCTATCGCTAGAATTGTAGCTATCATATAAATTTTATGCTAAATATAAAAGATTATATAGGTATAATTTTTAAGAGAAACTAGTAGAATTTGAAAGTGTACCAAATGCTGTTTGTTCAAAGTGATTAAATATAATTTGCATAATATAAATCTCACAACTAATACAAAAAGTATTTATGTCAGATTTTTATTAAAAAAAGTTACAGCACCTTTTTTATTACTTACTATATATGCTATATTATTTGTAACTCACAAAATACATTTAAGTTTATCTTCTTAAATTGATTGAATAATTTTATTAGAAATTGTTTTATTATGACACCTTGAGATATCTTTAAGACTTGTTATAATAATAATTAAAGTTTGCTCTTTTTCACTTCAGACTTGATAGTAAAGAATAAAGTTTTTAATTTCTCTATAAATAGCTTATTAACTATAATTCCAAAGACTGAAGTAATTTGCAATTTGAAAAATATTATTATTAATATATAATTAAGAAATATCTTTATATCATGTTTCTTAAAATTGATATTCAATTTTGTAAAAGTTTATCAATTAAAAATTTATAAATTAATTTAGTGTATTCAACTGAAGTTCGTATTAATATTTCTCTTATTTGTATAATATTAGTCATAAGCCAAATTATGTTAAAAATATATTTTCATTTATTAATTATAAAAAGTAAATTAATCTTATTTTTAAATGTAGTATCTGATACTATTAAAGATTTTTGAATTAAAGAATGAATTTCTGAAATATGTTGTAACTTTTATTGCATAAATGTCTTATTTAAACACTAAGAGATTTTGTCCTTTCAATTAACTTTTTTGTTTATTGATAAAGTCTTTTATTTTCTAATTTTAACTAATTATTTACATCTTTTAAAGAATCATTTGATTTATTTAATAATTGATATTTATAAAAACTATCAGTAATAAAATTATATGCTTTTATTTAAAAATATAGTGATAGAAGTTTATCTGCATTTATATTTTTTGAATAATACATAATTATAAGAAGATGATTAGCTAATAGAACTTTTTTATCAAATAGTTGTTAAAACGTAATTGTTAATTTAGGGAGTTTACATATATAACGTAATTATAGATTACTATAGATCTGATCCTTTCTCTTAGGTGAGACTATGATATCACGTGATAGTTAAATTTTTATTTCAGCCAATAATTATTAAGTATTACATTTCAAATTTACAATAAATTACAATAAAGAAAAAGATATTGTTGAAGGATACTATTAAAAGATTAAGCTGTTTTTTTAAGAATTTCGAATAATTTAATTATTATAAACTTAAAAGTTGCTAATGTTAAAAGTTAATTTACCTTTATGATATTAATTAATACAATTTTTACTAATGTATATTCGCTTAACTAAAGATTCTTCAATGTTTTGTACTTAAAAAATTTTAGTATCATAAATTATTTAATAAGATAAATGATTATTTACCTTGTAACCCTTTACATTTTACTTTATTGCTATCATTGAGCGGTTCATCATCATTTATATAATCAGCATTAGTTTAATTTAATAAAATAATAAACTTGAATTATAATTAATATTGTTTTCATATTGATGTTATAAATAAAAAACATTACTTTTGTAGTATCAGTTTATAATTTCATTGTATCTTTCATAACTGACATACGTAACTTATTGTTAGTATTCATTACATCTATAAATATAGTACTAATCGCGTCTCTGATCACTACTTTTTGATTTCTTTATCCAAAACCTTAGCATGCAGTTTTTTCTAACTACACTAAAATACAACAAGTTTTATATTTATAAAACTCCCATAAATCAATACCAGAGGTTCTGTAATACTTTCAGTTATCAACGTATGGTAAACGCAAAAATTCTGTTTACCTAAAAATTAATCTATATACAGAATGTACTAATATGTGAAAGAAGATTCAGAATAAACCTCAAAAGGAAATTGAAAATAAAATCCATGAATATTTGGTAACTCTGATTCCAATCTAAAGCTTTTTGCAAACTAATTATTCACGAGCTGGCCTGTCTTAAAGTTCAAAATTTACTCGAGTTATTCAAAAGCCAATAAAAATGATTATTATAATTGATGCTAATCTACCTCTCAATGCTGCTGCATAAAAAAAAGCCATAGAAACTATCAATACAACTAATATAAAACTTACAGAACTTCAGCATCTTTATAATTCTACTAATGATTTAGAAATTGGATTTAGAAATTTGATGTAACCTAATAGAATGCATAGTAAGTCTCAAGGAAATTTTGCATAATGAAGATAATAAAATTAAGAAATTGAAGCGTTAAGCAAGTTATCAATGTAAAAGTAGAGAAAAAAAGCAAAACTTTTACAAGAAAATCAAGAAATAATAAAATATGATTCACCTAGTCATCCACCTCTTTTAATTCAATATTCTGATTTACATGAATATATACATAAATGTATTAAATTCAGAGCTGCAGATAAAAAAAGAAGAAAAAAAGTTATTAAAGTTAGGACCATCCGTCATCTTCAAGAAGAACTCAATTTAAAATATAATGAATATCTTTTCTGCATCACCTTTAATAATTACCTGTTATTATCTCGGTCAAATTTTATAGTAGTAAAGGCTCATTACTATCTAGCTAATATCACAATTGTGTCTGTTTCTCAAAATGAAAAAAGGAATACCCTGATGAGCATTATTGTCTTACTTCTGTAAAAGAAGCAAAACAATTTGCTGCCTTATTTTCAACCCATTCTGTTATTATTTTTTAAGATGACAAAGTCAAAATTCCTCTTGGCATCCCTGCAATCAGAAGAACTTTTTAAACAATACAAAGTTTTCAAGAACCAGTTACATTACCTGATCATAATTTTCTGATTAGAATGCAGCAAAAACTTATCTCATTTGTCTACTTACTCATTAATTTAAACAATACAAATAACTCTTTTCAAAATAGCTAACTTTCAATTTTTATATGTCCGTAATATCAAATTGGCACAAGCTTAACCTCTCATATGAGTGATCTAAATTCATTGACAAAAAATAGTTATTTTGATAGGATACTAAAAGTCAATAGTCAGATCAAACCCATTTGGATTTTTTTAGTCGACGGAGGCTCTAATGAAAATTTACACTATATTGTAGAATGTTCTATACATTCGATCTTAATTATCTTTCTATTAGAACGCATATACCTGGCCAATCAGCATACAATTCTGTTGAGCGTAGTATGGTGACATTCTCTCAAAAGCTAGTTAGAATAACATTACTAATTGATAAACATAATTTCTATCTTAACTCTTAAGGACAAATTGTTAACTCAGAGCTTGCAATGAAGAATATGCATTACACTAGTGAAGCTTTATATGCTCTTTAGGATTGTGATCCTATCTTCAGAAAACCAGTTACAATACAGTATATTGATCAAAAAAGCTTTCCATTCAAAGATATCATATTTCCTGCATGTGGCAAAGAAAATACTGAAGAATCGATTGTACCCTAGCAATGGCTAAAAATCACAATAAGATGTATCAATATTCTCTCAATATTAAAAAATATGAAAATTCACTTTGTTATTTGCCTAAATATCACGAAGAGTCAGCCATCCTTTTTGCGAAAAATAATGGATTCCTTTCACCTGTAACAAAAGGAAAAAATAATTATTTCTTGAATCTGCTTCATATATTAGAATATTGCGATAAACTCAAAATACCTGGATATGATACCTACTGTCCTTCCATTAATTTAAACACTTATACTTGTCTCTGCTATTCTGATTGCAATGCATATCTTTTAACTTTTTCTATAGTTGCCTTACATAAAAAAATCAATATCCAAAATGACAAGGATGACCAGCTAAGCAAAAAAGCTACTTACCAATTCTATCAATGATTTTTTAGTTGTATTTACGTCAGCTGAACAAGTGTTAGGCTTATATAATTAGGAAATACAATCAGATAGTAAGTAAGGAAACTATTAAAAAGTTAGAGCAGGTTTTTTAAGTGACAAAAAAAAAGTTAGTAAATTTGCGATATGCTAAATCATTAAATCATGTAAACATTATGTTCTACTAATACATAAATTGTTCAAGAAAGTCCAATTCATTGATTAAAATATTGTTGTTATTGAAATTTGTTGTACGTTTTTTGAATTTGTACGTTTTTTTTTTAAGATGACATGTATCAGATTAGATTTATTATTAGATTATTATTATACAAGATCACAATATATCATGTAGATCATGTAATCAGAATCTTTATCCTGATTGGCTAATTAAAGATGTGAAATATTTGAGACCCCCTTTCCTCTCTCTAATAATTACGTCATATATGTAAGCTTTCTTATTTTATTGCTTTTTAATTTTTTATTCATTTATCTTATTATTATTTTTTAATTCTTCTTAACTTTTAAATCTATACTTTATATACTTTTCTAATATTTTATTTTACTTAAAAATTGAAGATATTTCTTATAAAAAAATCTGAAATATTAAAAATTCTATAACTTTATAAAAATCTGTATTTAAATATAATAAATTTAAAACAAATACATAATAATTTAAAAAAATAATGTGACAGTTTACTTTAAAAAATATTAAAAAAATTTTTTTACTTAAAGAAAAATTTCTAAAAATATTACTTTATTATTTTTTAAATGCAAATAAACTTTATTTAAAAAATCAAATTATTACGTAACAATTTAGAGTATTTTTATAATTTTAAAATATAAAAAAAATGAAAAGAATTCAAAATTATAGAAATTTAAAAATATATAGAAATTTATTAAAAAACATAATTTAGCATAAAATCTTTAATAGTAAAAATCATATAGGTTCATATATAATTTTGATTTAATTAATTGACTATATATTCTAATAAATCATAATGATTAGCAAAAATTATTCAATACATTTGATAAATAAGCAAGTTTACTATAACTAATTATTAATAAAATGAATTATCAGGATTAGCAAAATAATAATTATTTGAAAAATAATTATATTTAAATATTGTTTTTATTAGTATATTACTAGCATGCCTAGAGATATAATATATAAAATTAAATACAAATCAATTCAAAAAAAAAAATAATATAAATTATTATATGATTCACACTTCAATAAGAGATTTTTAATATTATAAAGCATATTTCAGATAATTAGTTTCACATAACTGGCTATACTTGATAATATATTTTTTCTAATTCATTTTTATATTATTTAGAAAGAAATAGAGTAGCAGAAAGAAACTTAAATTAGAACTTCTCTTTAAACTTACTTTATTAATTTTATTTATTTTAAAAATTTTTATATAATTTTATTTAGAATAAAAAATAATATATTTTTCAGTAATTTTCATAATCATCCTGTTATAATTTCATTATAATATTATTAATTTTATTATCATAAAAAAAGTAATACATTAATCTGAATACTTATATTTTATTATTAATGACTAATTATTCTTTTAATATTTTATACTTCTATTTATTGCTACAGCTTGTGCTTATAATACTTGTATAATATAAGATAATATATCTTTTATCCTTTATGTATCTTTTTTTTTGTCAAATCTTTTATCAAATCCACAATTAAATTCTTTAGATATTTCAATTTTTTGAGATCTTAATAAACTAAACAAATAGATAAATATTAAAGAATACTAGCCACTATAATGTCATATACTGTTAAAAATTTTAAATTCGTTAGATCTAAATATATTTATTCACATTTTTATTTATCTAATTTCTAATACTCTAATATTGAATAACTATTTTTTTAGTATTATTATTTGCTTTCTGTTAAGCTTAAAGATAAATGAAATTTTACTTTAACTGCATTATGAACTTGTATTAAATATTGTGTAAGATCTTTTTCCATTTCTATTATTTTAGCTTAGTAACTAATTGTATAAAACAATTTTATAAAAACTGTATAGTCAAATTTCTGTAACTACAGCTTTTATCAAATTCAACTTTTACTGTTAATTATATTTTCTGATTATTAAAATATTTTCTGATATGATTAATAGTATAGATCAAAAAAATTGAAATAAACTCACATATTAGGCTTTATTAATTAATAAAGTCTTTTATTTTATCAGATTTAAGTAGAGGAGACAATTTTAGAAAAGTATCTATTTCAAATTTGTGTATTATTTTAACAAATGTAAATATTATTGTAAATTTTTATAATTTCCTTTATTTTTTAATCATTATACATCTTTTTTTCTTTTACTTGAATTTCTAGATAATTAATAATACATTCTTTTTTATTATTTAGCTCAATATTATTAACTAATATGTTAAGATAGAATTCATTTTCAACTATTTCTCTTTTTTAAAATTTTCATGAAAATACTTAAAATAAAGATCATTTATTTTTGTCTTTTCTAACCTATTGAACTTTTTTTAAATAGTTTATTATAACAAAGTAAAAAACTACTTAAATGAAGTATTTTGTATTCATCTTTATTTAGATAAAATCTAAGATTTATATTAACAATAAAGAAAACAAATTAGTACTAGATACTAGATAATATAGAAAAGAGAAAATATGTAAATAAATTTACTTACTACTTATTTTTAATAATAGATAATAGATAATAATTAGATCTTTACCTTTATTTTATCTTTCACTAGAATTGTTTTATTTTTAAGAAGTATGATTCAGTTATCGCTATTGAAAAATTTTATATAATAATTTTCTACATTTTAAAATTCACTAAATCTACTTTAATAATTAGTTTAAACTTATCTAAGGTAAACTTTTTAGAAATATACTTACTTTAATCAATGTTACTTTGATAGAACTTGCTAAACCTTCAAAAAGAATCTATATCATAAGGATAATGCTATATAAAAAATATTAAACAAGCTATAACTAAAAAATTATAATATGAAGATATTTTAATTTTATTAAATAAAAACAGTAGTTAGAGAATAGTAACTAAAAAGAAAATACTTGTTTAGAGACGCTTTTAGCTTGTTTAGCTTATTGATTATATTTATTTATTTTTCCTATATAAAGTTTTTGAGTTTCAAAAATAGTCAATGACAAAACTCTTACAAATTAGAGAATATAAACTAGTGTTTTAATTTATAGATCATATATCATTAGAAAAGACTTAAGAGCTAAAAATATATTTATTAGAACTTTTCCTATATTTTTTATTTTATTTGTGAATTTATAAGTTTCTCTTCCTAATTTAAAAATTTAATTATCCAAGATCTTCTAAGCAAAGTTATGTTATTTGTTAAGAGAATAATTATATTTCACTTATAATAAGCAAGTTATTTAAAAAAAAATTTAAATTATTTTTTTCTTTTTTTTTTTAGAAATAGGTTTTTCAGTTTAATCTTGATAAGTATTAATAAGTTTTTTATTTTTTTTTCTTTCTAAAAATGGTAGTAATATTATTTCTTTTTTTTTTAATCTTAAGTGTATTAGAAGGTTATTTTATTTATTTTTAGAAATAGCATTAACTGTTTTTTCTTTTTTTTTAGAAGCAGGTTTAGCTTGACTTTTTAAAATAGCTTTAAGTAAATATTAGAAGAATTTTTAATTTTTTTTAGAAATAATATTGACAATTCCTTCTTTAATTTTGTTTCTAAAAATAACATTATTTTTTATGACTTAGACTTTGATTTTCTTGAAGCAATCTTATATAAATTTTAAAATTTTATGTTTTTTATTTTTTTTTGAACAGGCTTAACTCATTAGCATTTGATTAGGTTTCAAGTTTTAATATTATTAATTAATTTCTTACTAATTTTTAAAAAATAGAACGTTATAACAGATAATTTTAAAATAAATCATAAATCAGTGATATTTAATGCTTTAAATTAGATCAGGTTAATATGTTTACCTAATCTGATTTGACTTGAAAATTTAGATCAAATCAATAGATTTTTAGGTTAATGTTAGGTCAGATCAATAGGTTAACCAATCTGATAAGATTTAAGTTAACCAATTGTTCAATTAAAATAATGTATTATCATTTAATTAGAATAATACGTTATTATTCAATTAGAATAATGTATTATCATTTAATTAGAATAATGTATTATTATTTTAATTGAACAATTTATTATAGTTCAATTAAAATAATTTTTCTTAAACAATTCATTATCATTTAATTAGAATGATTTTTTATTGTTATTTTTAAATAATTTAATCAAATTAGATCAGGTCAAATGAAATTAAAATTAGATCAAATTTTATTTGAATTGACCTAATTTTCTTAGTTAGATAACTTAATTAATCTAATCTAAATTGATCTGTTTAAAATTATAGTAATATTTTATATTAATTATTATTAAGAATTTATTTTATTTAATAATTAATAGAAAAATTTTTTGATTTAGATTTTAGATTTTAATAATGTATTTAATTTATTATTCTTTTATTTAAATATCAAAATTATTAATTAAGATTTTTGATTAGATTTATTATAAATTAAATCTAAATATTTATCATTTTATTTTAAAATATTAACTTTTTAAAAAGATTAGAATACATCTTAGCTTTTTTACAGTTAATATATTATCAACATTAGAGAATAGTATTTTGTTTACAGTTAAATATAATAAATGTTAAGTATATTTTAGCTAAATAAGTTAAAGTTAAAAACTTTTCTTTTACTTATATTATTATGTAAATAGATCACCTTCTAAATTAATTTCTTCTAATTACTAATCTTATTATCAGCTGGATTTTTTTTTTCTTTAAATTTGTAAAAATAGTATATATATTTTTATTTTTTTCTTATTATCATTTACATTTATAAGTAATAATAAATCATCATAAAGGAAAAATTAAATGTATCATAAATAATATCTTTTATAGTTTTTAAATAAGGCATAATAAGGGTAGGATTAATTGATTAATAAATTAATAAAATTTTAAATTTATAATAATACTAATTGTTAGATATCATCAATTATCTAATCAATAGATATTATTGTAGTTCTTCTTGATTTTTGCTAAATAATATTTATAACTTTTTGTATTTAATTGAAATTTTTAGTTAAATTTTAATATTATTTAAAAATATGTTATTAAACTAAGGAATGGTAATCATTCTAATCTAAAGTATAATTTCAGATAAAAACTATAATAAATTTTTTTAGTATTTAATTTTTGTGAAATACATAAGATATGATATCACTAATGTAGAATTATATTAGATTAAGATGTAAAATATAATAATATTATATTTGATATATTTAGTATTTGACTATTTTTTATTATACTTCAGATAATAAAATTAAATATTAATTAATAATTTTTTTTATTTTTAAATCAATATATTTTAATTTTTTTTAATAAATATTTTTAATTATTAAAAAACTTTATAAAATATTTAGAATTAGATATATTATTAACTTTTAATTATTATAATAAATATTTATTAATTAAAATTATAGGATTTAAAAAATTTATTTATTTTTTTATTGCAAGATACTTATATAAATTTAATTATTAAAAATAAAATTTTTTTTACTATTTAAGAATTAATGTTTTTAATATTTTTTTTTTATTACATATTCATTAAATTAAAACTTAATTTTTTATTATTTAACATAAAATTATAATAATAAAAGTATTTTTTATAATAATTTATTTAAATTTATATAAAAAATAATTTATTTATAATTTTTAAAATAAGAAATATTATTTATTTATTGATTAAATTATTTTATAAAGAATTATTCATTAATATTTTAATTCTTTAATAATTTGATATTAATATATTATATATATTATATTTTTATATTTAGCATTATTTTATAATAATTTCAGGTTTTAATACATTTTAGATTTCTTATTTTTTTTTTTACTAGTATTAAGATTTTGAAGATTAATTTTACTAAAAAATTCCATTATTATTAATTGATTATTTTAAAGGTCCTACTTTAACTTTAAATGATTCCTTTCTTTTTCTTATTTTTTCTTTCTTTTTGTCAATAATCTGCTTTTGTTTTAATTTTAATTTCCAATTTTTTTCAGCTCCTTCAATCGCCTTTGTCATCAAGTTTGATGCTTGACCTTTCTTCAAACGCTTTAATTCTTTATCAGTCTTATCCAATTTTTTTTTTAACCAAACAATTTGATTTCTTGTTAATGGCTGATTACGCCATTTAGCAAATCGTGAAGCTACAATATGAGCATACTTTAACCCATATGTAGCTTTAATCCATTTATCACAAGCGTGTATCATGGATTCTAATGAATCACTTGTAATAGGTAACTTGGTTATATGCCTTGGATATTCTCTCTTTTTATGTGTAGCATAATATACTTCTACAAAATTAATATAGAAAACATATTATAAATATAATTCATATATGACATCGCCCTTAACTAAAAATCTCCGTACCATTTTCTTTTACTATTTTTAATGTCCCATAGAATTGTAATGATAAGACATATGAGTCTTCTCCAATTCTAAGCCATGCATTATCGGAAAATTTTTGAATATGCTGTGCTCCTGAGCATTCATCAATAATTTCAAAAGGATTACTATATTCTGTTATACGAATCTTTGTCGGCGCATTTATTATTATTTTAGGTTTTTCCTTTTCAGGTTTTTCTTTGTTATATTCACAAAAATTCTCATCTGAGAGGAAATAAGGATTAATATAAGAAAATGTAATGAATGGTTAACTAAAACTAACCTTTAAGTTCTACTGTAGGATCTAATCCTAGTAAAGTTGGAGTTGTGGCTAAATCGGGAATTTGACTATAAGAATCGATAAAATCTAATACTAGACAATCATCTTTTTCAGGAGAAAGGCGCATCCCGCGTCCAATCATTTGTTGAAAGAGTACGGGTGATTTGGTTGGCCTACTCAATATTATGCAGTCGATGTTTGGTATATCAGTGCCTTCAGTTAATATACCACAATTGACTAAAACAGGGAATTTTCTCTCTTTAAATTCTTTTAATATCGTTGCTCGAATATGAGGCCTTGTTTTGCTACTTATACCGTGAGCCATAACTCCACGTTTTCTAAACATTTCCGTCAAACTTTCAACATGGCTAATATCTATTCCAAAAACCAGCGTAGATGTTCTTTGTGCTTCAAAATATAATTAAGTCAATAATTGTAATACTACATAAAAAAGGATTAAACTAATAGATAAAAAAAAAAAAATCTTACCTGCCAGTTCAAGATATGTGCGCACAATAACATCATTACGTGATTCCACATTGAGATATTTGGAAAGATCATTCGTAATAAAATCTTCACTAGAGCTTTTAACTTTGGATAAATCAACGTCGGTTTTTATTGTAGTTACTCTGAGATTGCACAGCCTATCATATTTTAAATAAGTTTTATTAATAGGATGAACTTCATTAATATATAAATAATTACATATAAGTTATTTATCACTTCACTTACCATTTCTCCTGAATCATATCCAAGAAATCCTTATGATATGTAATTTCGTCAAATATATCTTTTAGTGCCAATCCATCATATCTTCGAACTGTGGCAGAACATCCCCAAACAAACAAATGAGTTTCTTTCTTATTGGCGCCAAAATACTCCAGGATTCGACGGTAAGAAGCCGCGGTAGCATGATGAGCCTACATTGAATGAAATATATGTATAAATCGATAAATGCTCATCAACTATTAACGTTAAATCAATTATTAAATAGATTACTTCATCAATTATAATAGCTTTAAAGTGCGCAGGATTATATTTTTCAATACGAATTGTTTCAGTCTTCCCAAGTGTATGCATGCTACCAATGATAACATTTGCATTTCCTTTTGCGATTCTTCCACCTTGATCTATTTCAATTGACTAAAAATTAAATTATTGAAAGTTCAAAAAAAGTCGCCTGAAATAAATGAAATATAAAACTCGTGAAATCAACTCCTACCAAATTCGAATATTTTGAAATTTGCTTATATGCCTGATCAAGTAATTCTTCTCTATGAGCAAGTACAAGAACTTTATCAGCACCGGGAAAAGGAGATGGAATTTGCTTAATTAAATTTGAAAATATAACCTGTCGACGCGTAAAAAAGATTAATGGTTAATTCTGGAAATTCAACAGATTTATATTATATATTCTTATTAAAGATAGCCTCGTTCTTTTCGGTCTTTGAAAAGCACCAGATTGATTTATGGCGCACTTATATCAACTTCTACTGCGCCATTAGTTGTAAATGCGCAGTCGTTGCTACATCCATCCAAATATTTAAATATTTCCAACCGACCGAGTAGGACCGGTAGGACCGCAAAACCATCTTAATACCTATGCAATAATACTTACCGTTTTTCCACTTCCTATAATTTAAAAATTTCCGATTAATATTTATATAAGTCGAAAGCACGTACAAACATGAAACTTCATTGGTTTGACTTACCTACGGGTAACGAGACAACTTGACGGTTAATTTTATGATCAAGAAACTTGCTAAGACAGGTTTCAATACATTCTTTTTGATACGGTCTCAATTCTCGTAAAGCTAAATTATCTGCTTGTGTAACCTGATTTCTTATATCCAAACGAATAAATCTTTTATTTAAAATTCGTTGCAGAGAGTTTGAGCAAACACACGCAGACTTTATCGTATTATGAACTTTTAACGTGTATCTTGTCAAACGTCCAAACGCATAATTTGAGTAGGACATATTTTAAAGGTGAAAGTATCTTCTTTTTTTTTACAACAATTTTATCATTATCTAGTCGCGTATTTTTTTCATGGGGAGAGGTTCCATTTTTGGTAAATAGATCAACTGAATATGTTTCGCAATAAGTGATAAGTTGATCTTATGATATCAACCTTAATAGAAAACGCGTGTATTGCTCCGAGCTCGAAGTTGGGACATTATACAGTATAATTTGTCACCTCATTGGTGGGCGTTAATTAACCTTCAGCTAATTTTGAATTGTCCAATCAAATCAA
This sequence comes from Funneliformis caledonium, assembly GCA_910591825.1. Taxonomy (NCBI): domain Eukaryota; kingdom Fungi; phylum Glomeromycota; class Glomeromycetes; order Glomerales; family Glomeraceae; genus Funneliformis; species Funneliformis caledonium. The sequence goes on from CAJVPQ010001048.1 coordinate 19,130, forward strand.
AGAACATTTCAGTTTTTTTGAATATGTAAATTTACCTTTTATATAAAACCTAAAAACCACGTTATCTATTTCTTATTCTTGTTTTCTTTTCAAATTGATGGTTATAAAGAAAAATCAACACTTTTTGGAATACATTTTTAATAAATTTTTTGGGAACTATTCGTAATTATTAGACAATTATTGCAAAAAATTCAGTATATTAACTAAGTTTATATCCTTCTGTAAAAAATAATTATTGGTATAAAGTTTTTAATAAAGCTATTTGTAAATTCATCTTAATAATGAGTATTTAATTATATCAAATAATTCTAAATCATGATCTGTAGAAAACTTTATCAAGAATATAGAATACTTAACAAAACATAATCAATTACATTAAACTCTTTAGTCTTATAAATATCTATACAAAATATAAAGATATTAAACAGATATTAACAAATTAACTAAAATTTAAGAAAAATTTACAAAAGATAGATCTAAAGCTTTATTTAATACAACTAAATAACTTAATTAATATAAAAAAAAATATGAAGAATAATAAAAAATTTATTATACAGTATAATACTCAAAAAATATATTAAATAAACTATAATTTCTTTATTATTTAAATAAAAATAAAGAAACAGAAGAAATATTTTAAAGCAATAGTATTTATTAAATAATAAATCTTTATTAATTATTTTATAAGATTATAGCATTTTTTTTAAAAAATAATATTATTATTAAGTAAATTGAAAAATAAAGAAATAATATATAATATAGTCTATTTAGAAAAAACTTCTATTAAAGATTATATAGATATTGTAATAGAAAGAAAGAAAATTCTAAAAAATTTTTTAATGGTAAATTTGAACTTATTTATTAAAAAAATCATATCTAATATAAAAAATAAAATAATTTCTTTTTATAATTCTTTTCTTTTTAACTATAATTATACAAATTACTTAAGTCTTTCAATTAAAAAATAGACTTAATATATATAATAAATTTAAGTTTCTAAAGGTTATTAATTTATTTTAATAATCTTAAAGACTTATTTGTATTAAATATAATTATTAATAAAAGTAATAGTAATAATAATAAATTAGATTTTAAATTATAAATTTAATAAATTAAAATTATAAGAATAAAATTTAAGTTATTAAATAAAGCAATTAGATTAAAATAATTATTTAATTCCAATAAAATCTTATTTATAAATTTATTAAAATATAAATTTCTATCTAATTAATTGATTAATTAATTATCTTTAAGATTATATGAAATTCTTATTTTATTTTTATTACTAATTAAAGATAAAGTAAAGTTATAAAACATTATAAACTTTATTAATAAATTAATCTTAATAAATCTATTTAACTATTAAAATTTATATAATTTAATTAATAATATTATTGTTATTTTAAATTTTTAGTTATTTTAATTATTAGATAATAATTAAAAAATTACAGTAGAGGTTGGAACGGTTTTAATTTTAGAAACCGGTTTTATTCATGTTATAAAAATTGGAACCGATTATATATCGGTTTGAATCGATAAATCGATAAACTGGTTAAAACCGATAAATGATAAAATGAGAAACTGATAAACCGATTATCGATATATTTTTTCGGCTCGTCGTTAGTTTTTTGTAACATAATAAGATAATGAATAAAAAAAA
>CAJVPQ010001049.1:0-20786 GCA_910591825.1 Funneliformis caledonium
TTAATAAAGTTAATAATTTAAAAAATTTCTATTATTGTATTAAATAAATTTAAATATCAAATTTTATACCTTTATATTCAGGATGAATATAATATGCTAAGAGATATTCATCAAAGTCATACAATGTAAAATGTTCATTAAAAATCTTTATTGCATGCTGACGAAACATCATGTGATCATCTTCAGATATTTTATTAATTGATTGACCAAGATATGCTAAGGAGAAATAACAATCAGCCAGGGTTGCTTTATTACTTTCAAGAGTAAGAATAGCTTCTTTAATAGGTTTCATAATATTGGCTAAATCACAAACATCATTAAAAAATCCTCTTTTTTGATTAATAATTGTTTTAACAGCTTTACTTGTAATAATGTTAGAATTTTCATTAATAATTTCTTTAAGACAAATTTCTAGTTGAGAAATTGATTCTAACATTTTATATACTATTATCCATCATGTATCCAAATAAGTTTTTAATCCTCCACCTACTATATTTTTTTCTGAAATTTTTAAATATAATAATTCTTTTGGTCTATGTGATTTTTTAAAATAAGTTACAATTACTATACATCATTAAATTATTCATTTTACAAATACATGTTTTATTAAATATTTAGTAATTAAGTTTAATGAATGGGCTATACATTGAATATTAATAATATATAGAAATTTTTCAGATATTAAATTTCGTGCAGAATGTATATTTGGTTCAGCACCTGTTACAATCCCTGCAAATTTTTGAATACCAATATCATCAAGAACTAATTATATTTATTGTGTGAGAAATTCAGCTATATAACTTTTGATAGAAAAATCCTTAATCTTCTAAAAAAGATCCTTCCCATTACTAAAATAAATGACAAAATTTCAAAAAGATTTGCCTGATGGACTTGTACATTTATCTAAGGCTATATTATAAGAAAATAAAATAAATTTTATTAATATAAATTTTTATATTTACAAATATAAAAATTATTAAAATTTACCTAATGTTAAATTATTTTCTTCATCAAATATCTTATAGCATTTTACATTAACTTGTAAAATTTCTTGTATTAATAATGTATTAATAATTGTTTTTCGATCTGGTAGATTATAATTTGGCTAAAGTTGCTTGAGCAATTCAATGATAAATGGATATTTAATTAGATGCCATAGCAAGCTACAACATATAAAAGCTTTAATAAGAGCTGTATCAATAATATTTTTTCGTTCTCTACTTAATTCTGAATTTTCATAAAATTTGACTAAAGTTGTTTGATCATTCTTAACTTGACTTTTTTTACGTTTAGAATTGATAGCATTAAGAGAAGATATTTCGCATATTTCTACTATATATATGACAGCTTCACAAATTGAATGGTCTATCTTTGAACAATTAATTATATGTTTTTTCATTATTCTGATCTTTACAAGTTGAAAAGTTTGGTCACATGCTAAACATATTGTAACATAATATCCTTTATCTAATCCATCCTCTTATTCAAAAATCTCTAAATAAGTTTTTTTAGACGTTTACTAGAATTGGTAGACTTTAATTTTTTTGAAGTTGAAGTTTTGTTATTATCAGACATTTCAAAAGGAAAAGAGATTATCATTATTATATAATCAGGTATCTAGTATAGTGATCATTTATAATAAAATTTAGTTTTAGAATTTGGTAAAAGTTTAAGGCATAGTTAGCATTTGATCGCAACTAAGTCTAATTTTTTAGCTGTTGGCCGATTTAACCAATTGACCAAAATCAGCGGCCAAATTACCAATCGGCTAAATTGGCCAAATATCACATGACTTTGTCAATTTTGGTCACAGTTTATTTGCAAATTGCAATTTATTGAATTTACTGCAAAAAATACTTGATGTCTCCAATGTTCAGGACATTCAAATTTCTTGCAAAATAGCAAAAAATTGACTTCTCTAACGTTTAGAATATTCAAAATTACAAAAATTAACGCCTCTAACATTTAAAACGTTAAAATTCTTGTAAAATAAAATGTTTCAAATGTCAAAAGCGTCAACTTTGCAATTTTTAACATCTTTAACATCAAAGACGTCAAATTTTTTTTGTAATTAACCAATTATATTTCTATTTCATTTGTGAGCTATTGTATAAAAAAAATTTTTTGGTTAGCCAAACTTAAAATAAAATTTGGCCATTTTGGCCATGACCAAATGACCAAACGGTCATGGTCAAATACTAGCCAAATGGCTAAATGCCAATACTAGTTTAGGGTTATAGAATAAATTTTAAAAAATCAGAATATGTTTCAGATATCAAAAATAGTTTTGGGATTCAGTAAAAGTTTTGATTATAGGTCAAGTTTCGATTTGTATATACTGAAACCTGAAACTTTTAAAAATGCTTTCAGAGATTTCGATACTCATATTTAGTGGCAACCAAAGATAAAATTAAAAATGAATTAATAAAAGCAAAAGAGAGATTGGAAAGGTGAAAGATTAGAAGAATGGGAAAATAAAGAGAAGATGTTGTATGAATTAGTGGTTGAATTGAAAACTGGAAAAGATAAGATAACTGGGTTAAAGAAAGAATAAGAGTGGTTGAAGAGAAGAAGTGGAGAAGACCAAGTAATTAATATTAATTTACAAAATAAATTAGCAAAAGATAAATATTACTATTAGTGTTTTTTCTTTGGTTATTTATTATAATTAAATATGCAAACCTATTTACCTTTTTTTTAATTAAATAATCTTGACAAAAAAAGTGTTGAATAATAAAATAGAAAATGAATTTAGATTTTCACCAATTTTTATATAAGAAAATCTTTTTTACCAAATTTTCACTTTTATATAACCTTAAATAAATATTATCTTGTATCACATCCTTTACCTTTTGTTTTTACAATCATTATTATTACAATCAGTTCTTTAGGGTTAAAAAATTTATATGTACTAAATAAAATTAAAAAGTATTAACTATATTATTTATATTAATTGCTATACTAATCTCAACCCTGATTATAAGCGTTTAATAAAAATGAAGGTAAATTAAAGGCTAAATTTATAGTTGATTTTAAGAAATATATTAATGTTAGATAGTTATTTTAATAAGAATAATAAATCTAAGTTAGTACTCTATACTGTATAAATATTTTTATATTTAAACCTTTTTTATTGATTAAAATAAAGTATAACTTGAAAAATTATAAAAACATTATAAACTTCATTATAAGTTAAATTAAATAAACTAATTGAACTATATTAATATAAATAACTTCATTTTTTTTTTGACTTTTAACAATATTGTACTGTCACAAGTTTTATTAAAAAGATTTATAATTTAAAATACACTAATTAATAAAGTAAAAAGAATACAAATAAGAAATATAAACTAAAACTGCAACTATCTTTCATAGTTCTATTTCAAGCCTGTTTGAACTGATTAATCACTAGTGATCCCTTTTAGACATCTAAAAGAATCATTTCTAATAAGCAACTCTTTAATGAAAGTAGACAAATAAAAGTGTCAATATCATAATACTTTTCTTAAAATTGTCTATTAATCCCCTATTTTCTAAAAATTTACACTTTTCAAAAATAACAAATCTAAGATTAATGTTTAATAAAAAGAAAGGTTAAAAAGACATACAACTTTAACAAGTTCCTAGCTAAGTTGGTTAGTTAATTTCAGGTTACTGCGACCTTCTAACATAGGAGTAATCATATCACTAAGTTCTGTCAAAGGCTCTTCAGTACTCTTCAAACTTTCATGCTAAGATGTCTGTTAATTCAAATTATAACTGTCAACAAGCAGTGTACAAAGCCCAAATTACACAGTTATGAGAAACTAAAAATCCTATTAAGATTAACAAACTATATGACGTTAAAGATCTTTAAAAGAGTATTGTTATTTATGAAGGTAATTGGATAATCATTACATAAAATTTGTTTATGTTTAAAGTTATATCAATTCTGATCATCATTTTAGATATCTCTTGATGTTTACTTTTTGTAGGCAAAAAAGAAAAAAAGGAAAACAAATAAGAAAATAGTTGAGAGAAGTAGTGAAAAAAATATTTTAATTAAAAAACATCATCATTTGAACTAGCAATAGACTATTTTTTAGATGAGAGTATAGGAATAAAAAGAGGAAAAAGTTTGAATATGGAGTTTATTTTTTACTCATAGGCTAAGCTGTGATTACCCTTAAATGTACACGTTTTTTATGTAAAAATTCTTGAGCAAAATCTAATGAAAAAGAGTTCAATATATTTAACATAGATAACTTCATTAATACTATTATGATTGCTTCTGTCATTTTCACCTCTTTGATCATTAGACTGCAATTAAAGAAGTTATGGCTTCTTTTGACAATGATCAGTGAAGTTATCTATAATTGTCTTCTACTTAAAATATCTCATCACCATTGGTCTCATTGGGAAGCTCTAATTAAGAAGAATCTAATAGTAGTATTTTCACCAAAATATAATCACTAGGTCAAAGGTCATTTTCATTTAACACCATGTATTCAGGATACTTTGAAATTTTTCTGTGTAAAGATTACTATTTGTCACCTTATTTGTCATATGATTAATTTCGACCAAGTTCTATAATGCCAGTCAAAAGGTAAATATCTTACCAATTTATCGTTTGTTGACAAGCCTAAAATATCAATATTATTAGAAATTATTTTAAGAAAGCAGAAAAAGGTTGCATACTCATTGACATTGAAATGTTTATAAAGACATCAACAATTCACCAAACATTAAACATAATTTTATTAAATAATGCGGGTTGTTGATTGGACTCTTTTTTTTGCTTCTTGCTACAAAATATACTTAAGTTGCGTAGTAAAAACACGTGATAAATATAACTTGCGATCATTAATAAACCGATTTATTAAATTATTTTACCCCCTCATCCAGTATAAATACCTAATTAAAATAATTATTAATTACAAAGATCAAAAAAAAAAAAGAGGGGGAAGGGAAAACTATTTTAATTTAGTAAAAACTAACATAATTAATTTTAATTCAAATTCAAATGATATTTTTTACATAACTAATCAAATCAATAACAGAAAATCTTTGAAACTTTATAAAATGAAATGAAAAAATATTTTCTTCCGTTATTTTATTTTATTTTTAAAATCCTGGTGGTATTAAAGCTCCTCGAGGCTGTGTTTGATTTTGACCTGATGGTAGATGTTGTCCTGGTGGTAAAGGTTGTCCGGGTTGTCCATACGGATCACCTTGATTTAACTATCAATATAACATCGAATTTGAAAATTTTTCTTAAAACAAAAAGGAAAATACCAAATACCAAATAAAGATATAAATTACCATTTGTTCACTTTCCATTTGATTGATCGCACTTTCTCTACCTATCTCAACTAACAACGGAAAAACTACGAGTAAAGCTGAGGTGGTCAATACCCAAGCTCCATTTCCTAAGAAACGAGCACCTCTCACGCCAAAACTCATCATAGATGATATTTTATATGATATTGAATCGCGTGTATCGGTCGGTATAATATCACGTAACGCACGAATTCTTTCAATCCATGTTTCCTCCTCAAAATCGTCTTCAGAGTCTGAGTCATCGGTTGTAAAATTTGAATCCTCAGAGTGATGATCGTCGTCATAGTCTTCAGTTATCTTAATTAACAAGAGAAATAATTGTCTAAAAGAGTTGACGTGAATAAACTTCCATGAAAGTCAAAAGTAATAGTACCTCTTCAACTTTAACCATTATGAAGAAAAGAACGTATTAGTAAAGATAAAAAAAAAAGGTGGATGATGTATGATAATAAAATGATCTGATCACGTGAAAATACGATCATCTATTGAAAAAGATTTTGATGATAATTGATAAAAAATTTTACTAAAAAATGCAAATTTATTTTCGTGCTCAACACTTTGCTTTTAGAAAACAGATTTCTTTTGCCGGATCTTTTTTACAACCTTTAGTACAAATTAGAAATTCATCGAGTGATAATAATGCCGAAGAAAAGCCAATTTTGCTGGTTGGACAACATGACGTGGCAGTTATACAAGAAAGTGAAGTAGACCTTGCCTCAAAAAACGATATGGAGAAGATTCGAGATCAGAGTTTACAATATAAATTGAGAGACAAGGTTTTGTATTTCAATTTTAAATTAATTTAATTTATGGTCTTAAAAGGATTTTTGTTAGTTGTTTTAAACCCTTCTCCTTTTTGTACTACTACAAGACACGACAATTTATCGACCTGATGTATGTTATGGTTAAGGGAGGTGCCGGGGGTGATGGCTGTGTTGCTTTTAGTCGGGAAAAGTATGTTTCAAAGGTACCCCCTTCAGGTGGTAATGGAGGGCGGGGAGGGAATGTTATCTTTGTCGCGTCATCAAATCATTCTTCATTGCATTCCATTAGCAAGAACATCACTGCGGGTAGAGGTCATAATGGCGAAGGGAATATGAAACATGGCTCAGCTGGTAAAGATGTTATAATACAAGTTCCTTTGGGAACCATTGTTAGAGAGGTTGACCCATTATTAAATAAAAGACAATCAAAAAAAATTAATGAAGATCAAATAAATGACGAAAATCTTGACGAAGAAACGAAACTTGCAAAAAAGAGAGTAGCGACTTGGGTTCATTACCCTCGATATAATGAGAAAAATCCTTTAAGTTCATTCTTTATCGAAGCCGAAAAAATGATTGAGCAAGATGAAGGGTATAACAGGGTTCTTAAAGCTAAGGATGCAAATAATAATCTTTTTTTGGATCTTTCCGTGCCAAATGGTCAATATATAGTTGCACATGGAGGTTTAGGCGGAAAAGGAAATCCACATTTTTTAACGAATGCAAATCGTTCTCCAAAGTATGCGACAAAAGGACAGGAAGGGCAAGTAAAATATCTTGAATTAGAACTGAAAGCAATAGCTGATGCAGGATTGGTGGGCCTACCAAATGCGGGAAAAAGTACTTTCCTTACGGCTGTTTCTAACGCTCATCCAAAGATCGCACCTTATCCTTTTACAACTCTCAATCCTTACATTGGTACGGTGGATTATTCTGATAGGTTTCAATTAACCGTTGCTGATATCCCTGGAATAATCCAAGGTGCTCATAAAAACATCGGATTAGGACATTCCTTCCTTAGGCATATAGAACGTTCGAAAGTTCTTGTTTATGTCGTTGATTTATCAGGAAATCAACCATGGGAAGAATGGTATATTTTACAAAGTGAATTAGAAAAATATCGACCGGGACTTACAAAACGTTCATCTTTGATTGTTGCAAATAAGGCAGATATAACTGAAAAATCCAAAGAAAATTTTCCGATTTTTGAAGCAAAAGTTAAGGAAATGTTTAAAGAAGAAATTGTAATCGTACCAGTTTCTGCGAAATACAAAAAAAATATCGTCAAAGTAACAACATTGTTAAGACAAATGGTTGAAAAAAGAGAATTAATTACCTGTAAATAAACAATGTAGCAATTTTATTTAAAATATTCTTTATTAATAAGTTTCCCATTATAAAATCGTTCTAACGATACAATACAAATTGACTTATATAATATTAATTTAAATCGAAAATTCTATAAGCAAAAAAAAAAAAAAAAAAATTCTCATAAAAAATAATTGAAAATCGCAAATATTTGAAATTTGACTTTATATCGATTAATTTTTAAAACAAATAATATCGAAATGCATCTCGTTAAAAATTTAATATTTATTGTATCTTATCCAAAGGTCTAAAAAAAAAAAAAAAAAAAATTATTATTTTGACAAATAAAAAAAAAAAAAGGTTCGTAAAAGAAACATAAACTTAAGTTTTCTTACCTATTAAAACCTCCACGTCGATTCATGTATTGACGATATTGTCTTTGTTTTTTAATGCTAACTGCAGCTATATCATTACCCACAACTCTCTTACCCTGATTGTAATAATATATTTAAATCAAAAAGCGTTATTATTAAATTAAAAATTAATAAAGAAAACTTTGAAATACTTACTTTAGTGGTGTTAAACCCTGCGATACCCATGGCTTTCATTAGTGCTTGATCAGGATCTTCATCTGGATCTATAAGCATTATAGAATTATCTGCTGATTTACATTAACAGAAATAAAGTTATTAATTTCGATCTTGAAATATCTAACGGATGAAAATTTAATATGAACCTGAAGAATTATTCATATCCTCTCTCCTATATTAACGAATGAAATTAATGAATAACGAACGAAATTAATCTTAAAAAAAAAAAAAAAAGGAGATTGAATAACGTTATACGGACCTCGGTGAACCCGAACGCGATTTAATCTTTCGATCACGGTCAAATCTTTCATCTAGATGATAAATATATATTAATATAAATTGGAGATTTCGAAGAAATCAAGGATAGGTAATTTTTTTTTACCCTTTCGATCTCGTTCGCGTTCAGTTCCACGAGGACTTACAACAGCCCGATCTATAGTAATATAGGGAATAAGGAAATAAACGTGAAATATTACGAATTAAATTATCATCTTGCACAAACAACTCTGAACGCATACCTTATCTTATTCAATGCAGCAGAGACTATACATATTCATACGGTTTGCAAAGCTGTTTTTTTTTTATTTTTTTTTTTTTTTGTAAAACACAATATAGGGTTGCTCCCAAAGGTACAGCAACTCACCTAACTTTCGTCCTACATAACTGGAACCAGCCCTATATTGTGCCATTTATATCTCTAGGTTATATGTTGTTAGTAAAACGCGCTCATAAATCTTACCTCTTCTGTTTAAAGGAGAGCGAGAGCGAGATCTGTATCGAATATTTCTTTCCGGAGTTCTACGACGGTCTCTGCGATCACGATCCCTGACTCTCTCTCTTCCGTGTGGTGACTTTGACTTTTTTTCTCGTCGATCGTACTTGTCTCTATCTCTGTCTCTGTCTCTGTGACTCTCTCTCTCTCTATCTCTGTCCCTGTCTCTTAAATCTCTTTCTCTGTCTCTTTCTCTGTCTCTGTCTCTGTCTCTAAGTGGTGACCGAGATCTGCGACGATCGTGATAAGGATCTTCTAAGGGTCTATCAAGATCGCGATACGGGTCCGTATAATGATCTCTATTACGATCTCTGTCTCTCTGTGTTTGATGTCTACGCGAGTAATCTTGATGAGACGGGTTAGACATTTCTTTAAAATACAAACAATAAAAAAATTTATTTTATGTAAATGAAGTTTGCTGTAATACAATTAGATCTTAGATGTGATTAATAATGTCAATTATTTTTATATATAAAGGGTGTTTTATTAATCTTAACCAAAAACCAAATTCGTGAAAAAAAAAAAAAAAACAAAAAAAATGCTTCGATTTTCTACCAAAGTTTTTCGTGCCTCAAGAAATGTATGTTCAAAATTCCTTTATTATAATCGTACTAGTTAATTTATTATCTTTTTATCAAATTTAATAAAATTCAATTTCTGTTAATTTGTAGTCGTCACGTGGTTATGCTACGGCCAGCAATGTCAACGTAAATTTTTTAATAATTATTGATCGTATGCTATTTATTAACATTATTTAATTGTATCTGATCAATCAATGTTATAGCAAGTTGTTATAATGTCGGCTGTTAGGACGCCTGTTGGCTGTTTTAATGGATCATTGAAGAAACTAACCGCTCCAGAACTTGGTGCTATTGCGGCAAAAGGAGCGCTTGAAAAATCACGTTAAGATGAACATAAGATTTTTGATATTAACTCGGTATTATTAAAAAAAAAGGTTCTCGTTTTGACTAAATTGTATTTGAAATAATTAGGTTTAAAACCTGAGCATATCGAAGAAGTATATTTCGGTAATGTCTTGCAAGCAAACATTGGCCAATCACCAGCTCGTCAGGTGGTAATTAAAGCGGGTAAAGTATATAACTTTTCGAACCAAGGGAGAAAGATGATTATTCATCGAAATTTGTAAATCTTATAACTTTTTTCTTAATTCTCGGATTTAGGTTTACCAACTTCAACTGAAGCAACAACAATCAATAAGGTTTGCGCTTCTGGTATGAAAGCTGTTATATTAGCCGCACAAAATTTAGCCCTTGGCGACCGATCTATAATGATCGCCGGTGGTATGGAGAGTATGTCTAATGCTCCGTGGGTATATTCAAAACATTTCGATCTTAGGATTTGTATTCATACTAACACCGTTAAAATGATGAATTAGATTTTACGTGTCAAGGAATGCTGCGTACGGACATCAAACCATGTTTGATGGGATTATCAAAGACGGATTATGGGACGTTTATAATCAGATACAGTACGTAATTTCTTAATCTTTACCGTGCCTTATTTAGATTTTAAGAGACTCGAACTAACGATTGTGCCTTAAATTAGCATGGTAAAGATGACGACCGATCAAATTTATTTTACTTTATTTCCTCTCCTTTTTGATAAGTATTTCCTGGATATTTAGAATCATTGAATCTTTTTTATAGGGTAACTGTGCAGAAAACACGGCTAAAAAATATAATATTTCAAGAGAAGTTCAAGACGAACATGCTATCGAGTCATATAAACGTGCTGCAGAAGCTTGGAAGGTATGCATATATCATGTATTAAAAAATCTTATTATTTCATAACTTATGTTAACGTATACTATAAATTAGAACGGTGTTTTCAAAAACGAGGTTATTCCTGTTGAAATTAATGAACGAGGAAAAATTGTCGTCATTGATGAAGATGAGGAATATAAGAATGTCAAATTCGAAAAGATTAAAACTTTGAAAACGGTCTTTCAAAAAGATGGTATTCGGTCGTCGTATTTTTTTCTTTGCTTTAATATTTTTATTTGAAAGCGATTGATGATTATTAAACGAATTTCGATTATCTGTGAAAAGGCACGGTCACCGCTGCTAACTCGTCAACCCTTAATGATGGTGCAAGTGCTTTAACACTTGCAACTCGTTCAAAAGCCGATGAACTTGGTCTAAAACCTTTGGCCAGGATAGTTTGTATGTTATTTAATTTTTAGCAACTTTTTTGAATTTGAAATCGCGAAAAAAAGTTTTTAAACCTTTTTTTTCCTTTTTTAATCATAGCATACGGTGATGCAGCAGTTGATCCAATTGACTTCACAATCGCTCCATCTCAAGCACTTCCGGTAGCGCTGAAAAAAGCCGGATTATCAATTTCTGATATTAGTTTATTTGAATTCAATGAAGCATTTAGCGTTGTAGGTCGCGTGAATGAACAAATTTTAGGATTAGATCCTTCCAAGGTTAATATTGCTGGTGGTGCTGTTGCCTTGGGACATCCCATCGGTAGTTCAGGTTCTCGTATTCTCGTTACCTTGATACATTTACTTAAACCTGGTCAATTGGGTGCCGCAGCCATTTGCAATGGTGGTGGTGCTGCTTCTTCAATCATTATCGAACGAATTTAAAAAAAAAAAAAAAAGATTTATTTGTATTTAAACCAATGCTTTTTTTTATAGACTAAAATTATTGTAAGAGTTTATTAAAAATTTTTAATAAACATAATTTCATTCACGTGATCTGTGCTACAATAGAAAATCTAAAATGTTATAAAAAGCTCAAAAATCTCCTTTTTTGTTATTTTTGAGGAATTCTCACAGAAAATAATTTAAACCTGTTGAGATTTAGCCAATTCTGAGTTTTTTTTTTTTTTTTTTTTTTAAAAAAAAAAAAAAAAAAAAGCAATGATTAAAAATATTATATAGAATTCCTCTAGAGGATTTTGTTTTAAAAAATTTAAAATTAAAATTGGCAGTGATGATTCTGTAAAAGGTTTGACATTTTCTTAGTTAAGAAAATATATGATTACAAACTTCTGAGACCTCTCCTCTTCCTTGAAAAACATTATCCTGATCCGGGTTTTTTATATATATCTTGGGGTTGAGAGGGTCTGAGCCAATTTAAATGGATTATTATTATTATGTTTATATTTTATATTTCAACTATTATTTCAATGTAAATAAAAAGATTAAAAATATGAAATTATTTTTGTTAAGATCAGATAAGATCGTATATGAGACTTAAATTCTTTTCTAAAATTATTTCTTAACTCAAAAAAAACACGTTCGCAAGAACTATATTTATTCATTTTTAGACGTCAAATCAATGATGTGCCATCAGGTAAATCAACTTGAAAATAATGTGAATCCGATCGGGATCGGAATCTGAAAGCTACTTTTCTCCTATATCATAAATTTAAATGAGAATGCTGTATGTAATTCACCAGTTCTCGATATATTGGTTTCTTCAATTGGAAAAGTTGAATTGCTACTAACCTCCCTTCTTTCGAGCATAAGATAAATTTATAAATATGCTTATTTTATCTCATATCAAGTGTTATTAATCCCAATTAAGATGTGTTCGCATGAAAAATAATTTAGGGTTAATTTTCTTCATTTTCACTCGAGGTGGTTGTATCGTCGCCAATTTCGTGGCGGTTAGTATTTACGAAAAGTTCATCAGAATTCGTATCTTGTCTAAAATTATAAAGAATGAATTTTATTGAAAGAAATTCCATCAATTAAAAATTTCGGAAGTTTACCTTGAATTTTCCTCTTCTTGATTTTCAAACCCTTGAGGCCTATCAAAAAATTACGTACGGATTGTATATTTTTTAAAAAGAATGCGAGAAAAAAAAAAATTTATTTGCTTACCATATTTCTTGATATTTTAAATGTTTAATATGATCGGAAAATAATACGTGTTCAATTTCTCCTCCAACTTTGCCTACACGCTCAGTAGTTTCCTCGATTGGGTTTATAATGACATAATTTCCTAAAAAAAAAAAAAAAAAAAAAGGAAAGATCATATTTTATGAAAAAAAAAAAAATTACAATAACGAATGAGATATAAAGGATACTTTACCTCGTTTCACCCATATGAGATTACGAAATTTTGGTGGTAAGATACATAACGTCGTATTACCATCAGAGAATTGTATTTCAAAAAGATTTTTACCACGTCCATTCAACACTCTAGCTATTTTTTGTTTTTCGGTGGGAATCGGAATTTTGTTTAATAAATTATTCGTAGTTTTTTGTTTTCGTCCCATTATTATTTACTATTATTTATTTTTTTTTTTTTTTCGAGAAAAAATTCAAATTCGATCTTTACTAAATGTAGTCATAAATAGACATTCGTTACATAATTTAGAGTCATAATCACATGATAAATTACAATTTTATTAATATAAAAGCAACCAGAATCATTCGACACTCAATTTTTCTATCTAAAAAAAATTTTACAATTCAAAACGATGTCAGGTAGTAGAAATTCATTTTTTTGTTTTGTTTGTTAATGAGATCGGTGGAATTATTTAAATTGATTTTACGTGTTTTTTATCTTCCCCAGGAATAGATCCTTCCTCCGATCATGTTTCTTCATTGGAGACTTCATCAACAGATATGGTGGGCGGTCCAACGGCTGGAGACAAGTATGAAGATGCAAGACATTTAAATTATGGTCAATCAAAAAGTTCAGAATCAGAAGATTTAAAATCGTATGTTCTTTTGTCGTTCAATCCTTTAACACTATTTTAAACACGTTAATTTTTTTAACATATTCCTTTTTTTATTTATTAGTAGCCCTCGTCCTGTGCCAATTCGTCGTCATTCTATATCATCGGATTCAAAACCTGTAACGGTGCATACATTTCATGAACAGATTCTCAGTGGAATGACAGGTGATGATTTAATTAAAATGGAAGAGGAAAAGGAGAAACGGAGAAAAGAAAAAGAAAAAGAAAAAGAAAAAGAACAAGGTCAAAAAAGAAAGACATGAAAGATACCGTCATTTATATAAATTAGTCATTATTATATAGTTGTTTGTGATGATTGGAAAAAAACAAATAGCTACAATCAAATAACATTTCAAATCTATTGTGCAAATTACAAATAAATGTCTGCTCTCTAAATTTTATCCTTCGCAATATCATGATCCTGAGCCCTACTTGTAAAAAGATTGCGGTCTAAGAAAAATTTCGATTTAAAATATTTCTAGATCTTAGTCATCTCGATAGACCTATATTTATATATATTATCTATTTATAGGTATTTCTAAAATGAGCCTTAGAATCATCGGCAAGTAATTTCTGAAATATGATCATCAAGACGAATATCGAGATGGCTGAATGATGGGCAAATAATTTTGTCGAATTACCGGATCCGGATCCGAATAAGATTACGAAAATGAAAATTGTTACACTTGTTAAAAAAAAAAAAAAAAAAAAAAAAAAAAGAGAAAAAGTATTTAAAACAAAGAACCCTATATTGGGATGAATGATTAGAAGTTGAAATAACATGGTTTTCATAAAAAAAAAAAAAAAAATTTGTTTCACAAAAAAAAAAAAAAAAAAAGCTATTATTTTGCCCGTTACACGCACAACGTTTTTGTGATTTTTTAAACAAAAAAGTACGATTTTTGAGTTTATTTGGCGGTTCCCATCATCTTCATAGACCAAACTGTTCGCGACGCGATTTCGATTGTAACAAATATAAAATATTCCATTGAGAAAAAATGCTTTAATATAAGTCTAAAGGTTGTGGAGTTTTTTTTTCAGTTTTTAGCCCCAGTTTCTCAATGGAAAATCTTTGGAATTATTAATTTTCAATATAAATATGATCAACCATTTAGAAACAAAGCACATGGTTTACGTCATTTAACCACTATATTAAGAAAAATTTGGTATATGGTAAAACAAATTTTGCATATGGTAAAATTTATTTTAATTTTTTTTATCTTTATTTAAGAATAAAAATTACATTTGGCGAATCTTCTTTCTCCATTCCCACACATTTTCCTACTACGCCAAATCAGAGTTAGTGTACACAATTTGTGTAACAATAAATTAAATACAAAAAGTGATTTGCCCAAGTGTCATAAGTTACCACGAGCGAAGAACGCTTACCAACTTGAAATTTACCAATGACAACGTCCTCTCCTCGCAGAATCCCCCGTAGACGAGATTCTTCGAGACAAGCTGCCTTCACTTTTCTTACAAATATCAGCCTTGGAACTGAATCTTCCTATCCACCAAGTAATTCTCGGGCAACGGCTGCTCCCAGCCACTCTGTTCCCAGCCCTTTTCAGTCATCAGACAGTTCTTTGAATACTGATACCTTTGAAAACCAACCACCACCACCTTCAATAACTCTCAGGGATCATGATACTGTCAGCGGTAACAGTAAGCCAAGCTTGCAAATCAATACAAGGAAAACGTCAATCCCATACGAGAGAGTACCTAAAAAATCGGGAGGAAATTATGTTCTTTCCCCAAGTTCAAAAACTGCCAATAATAACAACATATTTAAAACGAAAACTTCCCCCATAGACTATAATGAAGAATTTTATGATTTTGATCGTGAAAGAAGCAATAGTCATCGCGAGGACTCCGCGACGAGTTTCTTGGCAAACATCAGTCTTGATCCTAAAAGATCAAAACCTTATCACCCTTCAAGAGAGAACTTGACAAGTCCGATTAAGGAAAAAATTGCAATCCTAGAAGCTAGTGATAACTTGATCCCCGAGATTGATGATAACCAAGTAAATATAATAGATAGTTTATCACTTGGAGAAATTAAAAAATCCAGTCGAAGAAGTTCAGGTTGGTTATCGGGAAATTGCATTATTATTATTTCGATTGATTATTCTTTTTCAATTTTTAATAAAATAATTATCAGGATGAGGGAATGTAATTTTAAACAAAAAATTATGTTTATTTATTTGAACTCTTTTATTTTATTATTTTTTTTCCCTTCTTTTTTTTCTTTTTTTTCTTTTTAATCGAATTACTTTATCTGTTTTTTAAATGTGTTTTATTGATACCAAAATCTGGTAAAAAAAAAAAAAAAAAAATTATCTAACGATTGATGATACCAAAATCAAATGAATTTGAAATGATGTCGTAAATTAGCATCCACCTCGAAATCCGATACGAGCTCATCATCTGCCAATTCTACCACTCCTCATCCTTCTCCTACAAATGAAAAATCTGTTTCTCATTATAAATCTCAACATCGCCGCCATTCTCCAATTTTAAGTCCTAACTCTCTAAATAAACCCAATGTTAATGATAATCGTAAACAAAATAATGCTAATAATTCGGTGAGTCTAGGAACTTAATCATCGCCCTCCAAAAATTATTGTACATAAGAAAAAATTTTCTAACTTTATTGTAATGTATATTATCGAAAGTCTTCGTTGGGACTTTTTTCAATATGGGGGGGATATGATAAGAAATTTAAGCAAAAAAATCGTCAAGATCAGATGTGCGTATAATTTCATTTTTCGGGGAATTTCTGATTTGTTCATCAGTATAGTTCCTGTGATTGACTTTTTTTTTTTTAATTGTTGATTGCGATTTCAGGAAACAACCTGCGGATTTGGAGATCATAAAGAGACGAAAAGTGAGTGATAAAGAACTTTATTTAAAAGTAGAATCTTTCTCACTTTTGATTGAAATTCACAAAAAAAAAAAAAAAATTTTCAAAAATTTCAGGCCGAATCCTTTGCACATCTCTTAGTGCCCAGCCATTCATTAGGGTGAATATAATATACTACTATTTACTTTAAGGCATTCGATTTTCATCCCCCTTTTTTTTGGTATATTAAAATCACGTGTTCATATTATTAATCAAGTCCAGAGGAGAGTTTTGGGAAATATGATCCAACCTACCTTGATGATCCAAAGATAAAAATAGAAAAACCTCCGGTCAACGAAGTTCAAGTCAGCAGGCCGACTAAACATCGAACCGTACTAAGTTTGTCGGGTCTTATGGTATATTTAATTAAAGTTTAATTTGAATCAATCGCACGTTAGAGTGATGTTTGCGTTTATTAATTCATGCCTTCATATCTTAGGGTTCGTTGATGCATCATCATAATAACCGCCCATCTGATTTGAAGCGTGAATCGAATACATTGTTTCGTCAATTACATCCAGAGGTTGATTCAACTTTAACGTTAAGTCAAATTAGAAAAATTAAGCTGAAACTGTTGAATGTGGCAAGAAATGAGGTTGATCTCGAAAATCATTCGTTGTCAATCATCGTGTCGAAGCCAAACGCTAATCATTTTTTTTTTAAATTTAGGATTTGGACTTGGAACTTTCGACTATTGCAAAGGCGTATGCTTATTTTGAGAAGTTAATTTTAAAGGTAGGATCGATAAAATCATTGGTCTTTTGTAGTGAGATCTCTATAACGTAACTAACATCAAGAATTTGTTTATAGAAATTGGTGAATAAGGCCAATCGTAGATTAATCGGGGGTATGTTTAGTTTTACGTAAAATAAAAACATTATTAATTTTTTTTTTTTTAAATCTATTCAACTAATTGATTATGATTTCTTTTAGCGATATGTTTGTTACTTGCAAGTAAAGTAAATGAACCTATGGGAATGTCATATTCACCGTTGTTAGAGGTGAGTCAAAAGTTTTCTTTTACTACGTATCATGATTTTAGACGAAAGCAATCATTTAATTCTAATCAATAGCTCTTTACCTTTCTATATCGTTACCCTTAACAAACATAGGCATTACATAAAAATTTAGATGTGACAATAAAAGACATAACGGATAAAGAATTTTCTGTTTTTGCGAATCTGGATTTTGAGCTTTATCTATCTACACAGGAATTCATGCCGCATTTCGATCGGTTATTTCAAACGTTAGGTAACTAATCATCAATTTTTGTTTTCTATTGAAACTTCTCTTTTAATTAATACAACTTTTTTTTTTTTCCAATAATCAAATAGATTATAATAACAAAGAAGAATATTTAGGGAATAACCCATTTTATGAATTTCATCTTATAGGAAATTCTTTACCGCAAAGTTGACAATTACAGAAATAATAATGTTGTACGAAAGGATTCAAATATTAAATAATTTTGAAAATATATTCATTATAATATTATATTATCTTTTAGGATCATTTTTAACGTTTTTTTTTCTCGCTTAAAAAAAATTCAAATTCAATTATAATTAAATAAAATTTTGGATAACTTATTGCTATAGTTTCTTTCTTTTTTTTTTTTTTTACAAAAAAAAAAAAAAAGAACTTGATAATTGCTTCCTGCGAATTAAACCATTATCTATTATTTTATATTATCTTTTTCAATTGTATTTAATATGATTCAAGAAGCAAGGACGTACTTATGATATCTCAACCCCTGATGAGACACAACTCAAAGAACGCCTTTATGATTTTATTGTGCACCTCAACCTGAGAAGTCTACGGTCTCATTAGGTTTCACAAATTAAACACTCGAGAAAAATATTGTCTGTAACATTTAAAAGGTATAATAATAACCAATAACTTAATTTTTATTTTGACCCATTTCAATTGATAAGAAAGATTATCTATTCAATTATTGAATTTCTACAATTTTATAATCATCGTCATCTTCATCGTCAGGTTCCTCGTCTCTCATTAACATATTAACAATCTGTACTATAACATCTCCAACTTTTTCATCTTTCTCTACAAGATGCATTTGTCGAATTACTGGATACACTTTTTTCTGTCGAAGTATATCACGTCCTTGCCTAGTTGTTGTTAAGAGTAGGAGGGATTCTAACAAAGTTCGTTTAAGATACGAATCAAGTTCGCGTTTCTAATAATGTAAGGATCGTATGAATGAATTGAATTTCCTTTTTTTTTTTTTTTAAAAAAAAAAAGAAATTTATAAATTACCTTATCAGAAGACAAGAGTTGAATATCATCAGGCATTCCTTCCATATCCTAATACATCATTAAATGTAAATTTTAATAATAAGTTGATTTATGGTAATTTCAGTTTTTTTTTCAAACTCACATCCGTATCGAATTCTTCGGGTCCGCATAAAGGCAAAAGGATATATGGCAGCACATTTATCTTATCCTCTGACAACATATCAAGGTGACGTTCCGTTGCAAAACAACAATTTCTGCCCATAACAAAAAGGAGTTAGTTAAACATGAATGAACGCGCGGTGCCATAATTCATTGTTTAACGAAACTCGTATTACTTTATACAAGACACGACGCCACCTCTTCGAATTATGTTTGGATGTTCAGTGAAAACTATCAGCTTTGATAATGGCGTTACATTTTCGGATGATGATGCATTGCTCAAAAAAAAGTCCCGACCTTGAGGTAACTATTTATCATAGAAAAATGATGAGATGAAATGAAATACAAAAAAAGAAAAAAGTCAAACAAATTTGTCATACCATCGTCACATTCGCGAATACGCTAGCCAAAAAATGAAATTCTGCTTCCTTGTTATATTTCTTTTCGAAACCTCGGACAAAAACATCAGTCAATTGGCCAATCGTTTGTGATGAGTTGGACAAATCTTTTATCGGTCGAACCTTTAAAGACAAAAGTTTTGCAGCAACGGTTTCATCCTTTGTAATATTTGATAGAAGCATACATGCCATGTCGGCGAGGACTGAATCTCGATTCTATAATTTTTCGTAGCATTTCGTAGATTTTTTTTTACTTGACACCGAAAATTATCAAAATTTGACGGGCGCAAACAAAAAAAAAAAAAACTTTTTTTTTATCAATACCGTTATCGTCCTTGTTAAATATTTTAAAAAGTTCTCATTATTGAAAATCCTACGAATCTCTTCGTCGGCGGTAAGGTTAACGAGAGCTTTATAAGCATTATGAGCGGTGACCTAAAATTTTAAATGTTGAAATGATCTAATTTCAAGATCAATTAATTATTGATTTGATTTTTCAATCGAAAATAGTTTCTTACTGTTTCATCATTACAAAGAGTTATTAAATCTCTTATTGGTTTCATATTTTCACGTTTGAATAAGTGTTGAAGCTTGGAGGTACTATCTGTATACCTCAATAAATTTTCAAGCGCAACTTGACGTACCTAATTACAACGTTGATTGATTAAATGATTTGGAATTGTGTTTTTGCATGATTTCTAATAATTCTCTCACTTACATTTGGATGATCTTCATGTAAAAAGTCCAATAGCTTATGATCAAATTAATCAATACAATTTCAGCAAAAAAAAGAGATTTTTAATTCGTGCTAAGAAAACTCTCTTACCGAAGTTACTAATTCAGTTTCTTTTTCCATCGTACGATTATCACGTCGATTGACGACAAAAACAAAAAAAAAAAAAAAAATAGGGTAAAAATAAAAAACCAATTAAGTTGATTATCGATCTTACACATCACCCAAGATGGAAATCACTATGAATCACTCCGCGAGAAAACAACTTTGTAATACCTCAATCAAAATCTTCGAATATGAATTGTAACTTATAGGATTTGAACCCGATTACTTTGCTTTCTAATTTTTTTTCGTCAGAATTTTTTTCCTTTACACCAAGGCGATCGATCAATCAAGATAACGATTTTTTTTTTTAATTTATATCGTCTTACAACGTATATGGTAACAAAATGACTTGCTCACACTGTGGAGAGAACAGAATCGAATATGATACCGCTGCTGGGCATGCATTTTGTCCAAAATGTGGTTTTGTATGTAGAATTGAAGAAAAATTCTTTTATTATTTTTCGTCCCAACGATTAGTTTAATTGATAAACATATGAATTTTTCAAGGTTGTCGAGGAGAGTAAGATCGTATCTGAAGTTACTTTTGGAGAGAGCGCGTCAGGCGCCGCAATTTTACAAGGATCATACGTTGGAGCTGACCAAAGTAAATTCTCTCCATTTCCCTTGGAAAATTTCTGATTTTGTATCCTCCTTTACTAAAGATATATAAAATTTTTTGCTGATATTGAAATATCAGGAAGGGCTAGATCCGCTGGTCCTTATCGTCGACATTCAAGCTTGGACTCAAGAGAACAAACCAT
>CAJVPQ010001050.1:0-20761 GCA_910591825.1 Funneliformis caledonium
TAAATATCGGCATAAATTTATCCGTTCGGAAATGAATTTTAAATTTCGTACCAAAGTAAATTTTTACTTAGTAATTTGTCCAAACTACTGAATAAAAAATATAAAATAACCTGTCGGTGAAATAACCATGTCGGTAAAATGATAGTCGGTAATCCAAAGTGTCGGTAAGTTGAATATGCGACCCTCATAATTTTTATCAGCTAATTCTTTCATAACTTTCTGATAATCCGGATTTAGTAATATGAAATATTGGTTGCAATAATCTATTCGAAACTATTTTTAATTTCTTTAACAAAATCTCTTTTTCTTGGTCAACACATGATCAACTTCGGAATCATCTGAATCACTTTCTTTCACATGGATTATCCGAGTCTTCATTTGCAGGTAAAACATGTCAAGCTTTAAGAAGGTATGAATAATAAGTTCTTGTAAATGATAAATATCTGATGTTACTATCCTCTATTTTAGGGAAGTTAACTCTGGAGGAATGGAAGATATATTGTAAAGGTGAGTACCAGAAGGAGACTTTATAACAATGATTTTTCCTTGCTTTAGCCAGCGACGAAAAAAAATAAATAAAAGTAATGATTTTTTTTTTTTGTTTAATATTTTTTTCTGATTTCTTTTTTCCTTTTTTTTACTTTTCCTTTTATATTTTGTTTTCGTTCTATTTGTGAACATTTTGAAGCCTTCAAAAAGTTTTGAAGTTTATGGTTCGAAAGCTATCGTGGCTACAATCACAAAGACTGAAAGTTCTCCTTTCGATTTCATTAACCACACATTTCTTTATTATAGTACCTATACGAGCAACAATTTTGTCGTTCCAGTTTCATTTATCGAAAACAACTATGAACTAGCAAAGAAAAGAAAGGTTTACAGTTTACGATTTTGAATCTTTTTTATGGGCCTTTTCAAATTGACTTTTTTGACTTTTTCAAAATAATATACCGTTTGAATAGACTCTACATTGAACATTACTAAGCAGATGTTACGTTTGTAAAATTACTAAGTAAAAATTTACTTTGGTACGAAATTTAAAATTCATTTCCGAACGGATAAATTTATGCCGATATTTACATCATTACTTTTTAATATAATATCACCCTCTTTTAAACACTTTAAGAATTACTCGATTAAATATTCAAAAAAAAAAAAAAAAGATTTCCTTTTCCAAACATGTCTCTTCATTAGATTTTTAATTCATGATTACCTCTCATTGATTGGTATCATCCTAGCGATTTACATGGCACAGTATTATTACTCGAGTTCTGGACCTACCTCAATTCATCGCGGAAATTTAAAATCATTTTTCGAAAATTATCAAAAGAACATGGTGAAATTTTCGAATTTTACTTGGGACCTCGACATATAGTTCTTAGTGGACCGGTTTATCGACTAAATAACATGGTTTACCGTAAAAAAAATTATCATGCATACACTTTGTTTCGTAAATTAAATTTTTTTGAAAATTATTCGCGCCACTTGATAAATAAATGATATCATTATTATTTAAGTTCCATAAACAAATAAAAAAAGATTAGTTTGACAAAAAAATAAGTTTCATTGTCAAATAAACTTTCACTTGTCAAAATGTTGATAATTCAACATAACCTTTTTAATTGGTCAGAAAGTGATGAAAGAATGATTAGCAAAAAATTTGGAGAAAGGATCTTAATGGGGTTACTCTGAGAGAGAATGGAATAATGTTGTTGATAAAACTATGTTAAATTCTCAAACTAAATTTGATGAAACGTCAAATAAACTTGTCAAGATTTTAAGAAATACTGGAAGTTTTTTAAATGAACTCGCCGGTAACGAAGGAGTTTGAAGTAATTGATAAAATTGAACAGTTATCATTCGGAATTTCAAATCTTTTGTTCTCCTTAAAATTTCTTGAATCAAAGTTTCATCATCACGCATGCTATGTAGCAAGTGAATCAATAAAAAATCAACATTGTAATTACGCTTCTTTTTGATGACTTCATTATCTTTTGGTGGATCCGAATTTGGCCTCGAGTTATTTTCAAGTCCTCTTTCAAAGACTTGGGTAGTTTTGCGATGAATTACCATGAATTTAGCTAGGGAATTATAAACTTTATCTCGAACATCTTTGCCAAAAATTATCTTTGAAAACATATCTGTTCTAAAACTGCTACCCAAGTTCGTAAATGTAATTCCAACCTTGTCATACTCTCTTTGAATAATAACTAACAAATGGTTTAGGATCGGCCAACATCTCTAAAGAATTTATTGACTTGAGGTGAAAATTCATTTTTTACACTTTCAAAAAGTAATTTTAGAGCATATAAAATTTTGTTTCGGTTAATTCCTTTAAAAGTTCTTTTGCTTTTTCATCTGGCGTAAAAATCCATCCTTTTCTAATTCGAGAAGGATTTTATTGTTTAATACGGTTTCAAGCAAAGTCGTTTTAGGGGAGATATGGCTATTGAACGCAATACTTTTTCTCTTGTTAAAACTTCCACCCTATCATGATAAAATAAGGAAAATCGTTTAGACAATTTTTTTTTTTTCTTTTCAAATAGATATAAAAAATTGTAAAAATTGCATTTCACCTGGCTTAAAATTTTTTTTCATGTTTTTATATATGTAATATTTTTTTCTAGGGAAATGAAGGTATTGAATTTTATTGTAAAACACAATGGCGTAACACAACGTTCCAAAATGGTTCCATTCAAAGTTTCAAGTTTTCTTAATTCTTTAAAACAATGAAAAACGATAAGCCTTCAATACAATACACAAATCCTAATGCATCTCTCTGTTATTCATTTATCCGTGACGATATTTCAATCCTTTTTTTTAAAAAAATTTTCAAAAAGAGGAATATTTTAAATTATAGTGAAGATAAACGTTGTGATTCTTTTCCTTCCGCATATTTTGTTCCTTGTTTCAAAGGTTTAAGAGGCTCAGAAATCTCAATTCATCGGAACTTGGGTTTCTCAATGTGCCTTTCTCAATAGAAACGAGTCTACGATTCTGTTGGAAGATGATCATGATTTCATGGTATTAACGCTATATTTAAATTGCAACTGTTATCGATTTTTTCTAATAAAAATCAATCGTATGGTATTATCAATTAGAGGTTGAAACCGTTAACGAATATTTTACTAGTTAAAGATTTTAGGCTCCATTATCAAATCACTGGATCAAGAGTTCTTAAAGACCAACATAAAATTTTGGTTAAGAGACCTCGAATACAATTAATCACATTGCGCCATGCAAACAATTAAAAGCCGATGGAGAGAAAATAATAATTGGAATCGTCATGATAGAATTAATTTTTAAGTTTCCAAATTATAGAATAGTGGCGCAGTGTTCAAAAGTTACGCTTCGTTATCAATTTTCATACGTCTTTATATTCGATACATTTATTCCCCGACTTTTTCTTTTGAGTGATTGAAATCGTTTAACAAATTTGGTTAAACAATCCTTTTCTATTTGAAATTTTTACTGAGGGCTAGTGAGTAACCCTGAACAGTGATTTATGAGGTATTTCTGTCAATGGCGATGGCACTTTATCACGATAGGTTCGATTCTATTGGGTCGAGAAATTCGGTAATCGGTGTAAGGAATGGTGTTTTCAACAACGATTATAAAGATTACACAAATAATATTTTCGAGATGATGATAACGTGTAAAATCCTGAAATTTACACGTGCACTTTACAAAATTAAATACTAGGGGTGTTCGGATGCTTTTTTTGGTGCACTCAAAATTAGTTTTTTTAATTGAACATGCCTAGCAAATGCGTCATCGAAACACATGATTTTGTATATGTCATCCGATAAAATATAGTCTTTTTTTTTTTGTTTTTCTGCATCAATTTTACCCCTTGATCCTTTAAGATGTTTTCACGAGGGCAAAGAGGAGGCGGTTATAGAAAACGAGGCAGTACTAGGCAAATTGAAACATATCGATCTTGGAACGTTGAAACTCTTGGGATACCCACTCCCAACGTAGATGATTCGACCCAATATCGTCCTTGGAATGCTGCTGCGCTTTCTCTTGAAAGTGAATCATCAATGGATATCGACGAGGAACCATCTAATGATACCCAGCGTCCTACTTTAATTGAATTAGACTCTTCGGTAAGTAGCATGACATTTTTTCTAAAGCCTTCATCTTTTAAAATTTCCGATCTTACTTGGTTAACAGGTTATAGGATTTTCTTTATTAAACTTTATTTCGCTATAAAATTATTCGAAAAAATTACAATTATAGTAAATATAATTCTTGGTTAATTGAGTAAAGTTTTATATTTTAGCCTGTAAAATTACCAAAACTCGCGAACAAAGATAATCATCAAGGTTCTCAAAATCAGATCACTACACAATCTAACGCGATGGAAGAATTGAAACAGCTTAATTGGGAAGATTATTATAAGCAAATGATGCAAGAGGAGGCCAAGCGTTCAATCGAAATTCGACGTCAAAAGCAAAATGTAAATACTGTCAGAAAAATTTCTTGGCAATCCGTTTAACAGTATTCATAACGACTCAATTATAATTAATCATCATTGTAGGAGAATCTTTTTGATAAATCGATATTGGATGAATTTGACTCTGTGATCTGCTCAATATATTTTTTTTAACGAAATAAATTGTCATTACACATGACACATGTCACTATTACATATTTAGTCATTGTGTAATTTGTGTCACGTGTTAGCCTTTTTAAAATTTTTGATCCAATTTTTTTATTTTTAAAAAAAACATTTTTTTAGTCGATTTCCTATTTATTAAATTAAAAAAAAAAAAATAAAATAAAATATGTCACGAATGAGAAATAATATTCGATTCAGAGATAATGTTGAATCCGAAGAAGACCTTTTAAAGCTTCAAGAAGACTTTTTAGTAAATAAACCAAAAGTTGCTGCAACTTTGATCAGACAAAGTAAACCACCTACTGTCATATCATCCTCTTCATTTAATCATTTAGAGAAAAATGTTGATGTTGGAGAAACCCAAAAGGATATTGTTACTTTGGATGATCAATTAACAAAATCATCCCATGAAAAAACATTAGCATCATCAAGGTCTGTCAAAGTAGAAACGAAAGGCAAAAAAAAGAAATCGCTCTTTTCTACAAAACGTCAAAAGTCGCATGAAAATGGTGGTGATAAGGCTCAAAGATTTAATATTGATTTAGATCAGGAATTGGAAGGTACCTCTGATCAAGCTGAGGAGCATGTGCCCGCAATAAAAAAAGTTTTAGATATGCATTCTTATCAAACAGGAATCGTGGGAGCTGTGACCGAGAAATCTGTTAACGAACTTGTATTACCACCCAATGTTCCCCATAATGATAGTAAATTAACGAATGGCGGATTTCCAAAGCCTGTTCATCGAAGTTTATTTATGCGAAGAAAACAAGCTCTGAGTGATGAGTCAAGAACAAATCTAGAGAATATACAAAACCAACAAAATAATGATAATGATAATGATAATGGAACAAAAGATAGTAAAATTACTTGTACAGAATCAACCGTTTCACCATCGTTATTAAATACTTTGAATAAAGATACTGGGTTATTTAATTCGGATTATTTGGAAATTGACCGTGAAAATACTCAAAAAATTTCTAATATGTCTGAAGAAGAAATAATACAAACTATTGAAATGTTGCGTCAAACTTTAAGTCCTAAACTGGTTGAAAAGCTTTCAAAGAGTAAACCTTTGATTGAAAAGATATCCGGGGAGTCTCATGA
The DNA here is from genome assembly GCA_910591825.1 of Funneliformis caledonium. Taxonomy (NCBI): domain Eukaryota; kingdom Fungi; phylum Glomeromycota; class Glomeromycetes; order Glomerales; family Glomeraceae; genus Funneliformis; species Funneliformis caledonium. Next base: position 5,726 of record CAJVPQ010001050.1, read on the forward strand.
GGAGTCAAAGAAAAATGATATTAGGAGTGTTCATTTTGAAGAAACAATGGAAAGTAAGGAGACGCTACCTGTGAACTTTGTCGATGATGAAAATGATGATTCTTCGCCACGTAAAATGAAAGAAAAATATTTCCCCAATGTGTCAATCGAACCTGAAAAAATTGAATGGATGCTCGAAAAGGATAATCCATTAAAGAACAAAGGTCAAATTGTTAGAGATTCTGTTAGCCCATATGTTCCTAAATCATCAGATCCACCTGCCGCATTTTATAGATTCGATTTTCATGGTAATATCTTAGAGAAGGATGCAGATATCCCTACATATATGGGTCTTCATCATCACGGTGATGATCCTGATCAAGCTGGGTATACATTGGGGGAATTATTTCATTTGTCAAGAAGTAGAGTTCCAAGTCAAAGGATTATTCCTTTAAACGTTATTGGTAGAATTATGAGAAAAGTTAGGAAAGGACATTATGGAATTGAGAAAGATAAAGGAATCGCCGAATGGATGATTAAGATGAAATTGCCTATATATTTGAGAACCGCTTTAGATGACACAGCAGAATCAGTTATCGTGGCCGCTGTTGATGCAATATCTGCTTTGATCATCGGTGGGTCAGATGGTTTAGATGGTGAAGAAGAAAATTGGGATCGTTTTGGAGGGCTATATCGAGGATATGAGGCCGTCGCTCTTTGGGATGATTCTGGAATCAAGGTTAAAAGACATTTTGGAATGGATATCGCTTTACAAAGTGAGAACGAAGAGGACATGGATACGACTGATTATCACGTTGGGCTTGCGTCAAGAGATTTAATTGCGGGCTTAATTTCAATGGATGTCTTGTATCGATTTCGATATATTTTGGAGAAATTAAGATTGCCATACAATACAAACGAACAAATCATTTTGATGCTTGTTCGCTTTGCACGCCATTCTCGTAAAAGTGCAAGGTCCGTATTCGAATGTCCTCAGCTTGTCGAAGTCATACATAAAAGATTTTTATGTATAACTTGGCCCGTTGTATATAAAAACAATGAAGTTGCACATTCGACACAATTTCCAAGTTTACCAGCCGTAAAACTTTTTCGTTTGTTGTGCCAGTCGTCTGAAAAGATCAGCAAAAGCATCATCAAGGATTATATGGAGACATTTTTAAGATACATTGTAGTAAATCCTTCAACGATATCGAATGAATTTGAGATGAACCTTGGTTACAAGAACTTGCAAGAAACTTTGAGAATTTATCAAACTCTTGCAGCATATGGGCTTTATCATGGAATTCACTCTCAAGCATATTCGGTATTTTGTGGATATTTGTCCAAGGAAATAATATTTTCCCTTCCTCCTTCATGGCAATGGAAAGGTGATAACATTTACCAAATGAGAAATAAGCTTGATATAGCAATATCATTTTTCAGACTTATAGAAATTTGGATTCGTGTTCCTAGAAAAGACACTGATATAGATGATGAATCGGGGGCTCAGCCGAGCGAATTTGTTAACGACTCGGTTGAACTCTTGGATAAATGGGTTAACTCCTTTCCATATGAAAGGTGCGATAAGGTTGAAAATTCTGAAGAATTTGAAAAGGCTTTAGTTTTGATTTCAAGTATTGCAAGATATATTTCATCTTGGTATCAATATTTAAGTGGTTATCCTCTAAAGGCTACCAATCAAATAAAGAGCATTTGGGAAAGGTTCCAACTGGGTTCATGGCAATCTTCAAAAATTTGTCAATACCTGTCGAATCGTCTGCCGGTCTGTTTGGACGCTTATTATCTTTACAAGAATGATGGTTGGCAATTGCCTAATTTACCTGGTGCTTATTATCCTGGCACATTCGAAAGAGTTTCAAAGTCTGTGACGATATCAATATTATATGATTTATACTCATCTTACATATCATTGATCTATCGAATCAGCAATTTATTTTCGAACGACAAGGAAATTTCTACAACTTCATTGGACGTGATTACTGCATTTGCTCCTATAGATCTCGTGCAAAAGCATATCATTAAGGTTCCACCTAGAGGAAATTGGGATGATTTCTTTATTAGGACGCGTACTTATTTATTATATGAGTGGTGGTGTGCCATCAACACGCTTATAGACAATGACGAATTTAGATCAAAATATTCAAAGAAATTATTGCAGACAGCATTAATATTAATGCCCAATTTATTACCCGGAGACGAAAAGATTAGTTTAGATCTCCTTAATAAAATATTTGATGGAATAGCTGTTTTATCATCAGATTCTAAAAGAGCCAAACAAATCAAAAATTCGCTTAGGTCATTTTATAAGAATCACATTACTTCAAGGAATGACAAAGAGGAAATCTATTCATTTTCAGGGCAACAAGAAGAGGAACTTGGTTTATTGTGGGATTTGACAAAACATAATCGTCATGGAGGATTACCGTTTTCAAGAGCATGGTTATGGATTCCAATCGATATCTTATATAGCAAGAGATCGGATGTTATAATGGATGAAGAAGTAAGGAATGAAGTTGTAAGGGATTGCTTAGTATTTGCATGGGAAATTATGCAAATGTGTCAAGATATCACGGACCCAAATACGAGATATGTGATGAATCCTGCAATCGTCGTATTGTCAATTATGAAGATTTTCTTATTAGAAGGTGAATTATATAGGGATTCTAATATTGGCGGGTGGATTGATGAAATTCTCTCTCGATACACCTTTGGATTTAGATCGAAAGGGGGGCGAACTCCTGGAGATCACGAAATCTTTAATTCAACCGAAGTTGATTACTCACTTGAAGGTGCGGCTAGAGATGTCTTAACAAAACCATTTTATACATTTTTCACGGATTTTTCAGCTGCATATGCAGCCGAATCATTTGGGCACAAATCATTTGCACAATGTGTAATCGTGCCATTATCAACCATTTATCCTTTGGATTTCAAATTACTCGTGTGGAGTGATCTATTTGAAACTTTAGGTACAATTAACGTCGAATATGAAGAAGTATTGTGTTTGAATTCTTCATTTAATGAAGGATTGAAGAGTTATTTTTGGCCTTTGGAAGATAATAAAGCATTGCTACAAACTTTTGTAAATACTATTATACATAATAAGCTTACACGTGAAAGAACTTCGTTCTTATATTGGGTTGTTATACATCACTTGAATGGATTTGTATTTTGGACGACGAATGTAAAACAGGTAAACAGGCAACAAGGGAATCAAGGGGAAAGTAAGACAATTGATAAAGTTCAAATGAGAATTGATATCGCAAAGGCGATTGTTAAAGGAGCAAGGTCTGATGCGATAAAAGATTGGGTAAATTACACCGGAAAGAATTTTGGAGAGGATGTAAAAGAATTAGTGAGGGTTCCTCAATGTTTTGAAGAAATAGATTCGAAATTACAAGATAGATTAGATTGGTTGAAAAGCGTAAATATTGATATCGAAGAAAAATTAATTTAAATTTTAGATATTATTAGAACCTCCAAATAAAATTGTAAAATAACGTTAAAATTGAGTCACGAGACAAGTAAATCATATGATCCGTAACGTGATTACCAAATTTTCCGTATATATTATCGTTATCGTAAACGATTTTTTTATTCTTAAAAGTATATTTTATATTAAAAAAAAAAAGAATAATAAATATATATTAAATAATAATATAAATATGAAGAGAAGGGGTGAGAAAATATAGTAGTAAAAATAGGAAGGCGGAAAGATTGATCATGCATTTTTAAGGGTGGGGAGATTTTTAAGGACAAAGTGGATTGAATTATTAATTCCTTTTCCCTATTATAAAATAATATCGTTTCCCAAAATGATTGAGTTTTTAATAATTTATCCAAATATAATCCTAAGAATCAAATACCAAACGCAACCGAATGTTCTAAACGCCGATAAAGCAGCAACAGACCAGAAAACTTTTTTTTTTTTTTTTTTGAAAAAGAAAAACGCAAAAAAATCAATTAGTTTATATATAAAATAAAAGATTAAATAAAATGATTCCGTGGGGATAGGTTAACTTACCAAACGTTAAATAAGGATTATAAGCACGAGTCCCAGAATAATGCTTGACGTAATCATTCCAAGTGCTTGAAGTGAAGAAAACGATCAAAAGACCATTTGAAAACATCCAAGCCAATACCAAATTAGTTCTAAACAATTTATAATAGTCATCTTTCTTGGTGGCAGCATCTCTATGCTGTTTAGTTTCATATACTTTTAATTTTAATTGATCGACCAAATCATCGTAAATAGCATTGATATCAGTTCTTTCTGTTGGAACTTGAACTTGCATTAATTTTTTACCATCCGTACCAGCGACGGGTTGGGCACCGTTACCTTCACCAGTATTGCCATTATCACCTTTTGTACCCCAAGAGACATCATGTGTATTACAAAATGCATAAACCATCAAAATGTTAACATAAAATGGTACCATTAAAATATATTGTAGTAAACAAGTTATCATATGCCATGGTTCCCCGTGAATTACACTTGAAAAGATATAAAGTCCATAAGTTGAGGATAATGAAATGACTATATCACGAAATTCATCTTCTTTAAGCGCATTTCTCAAACTGGAGAATGAATTGAATTTAATATTAGCATCCATTAATGACAAATATACGGCATAACCTGCACAATATAACATCGTAGCCATAATCAAGGCGAATAATATAATACATCCTATATATATCCATTTGGAACCTTGAGGACGGTTTCCCATTGAACTAATGAAGATGGTGACAATCACCATACCATATAATGACCTAACCACATTAAATAAGTTCTCCCCATATCCTCTAAAAGGATCCGTAGCTGTGTTAATCGTTACGGCTGAAGTCAAGAAAAAGAATGCCAAATAGAAATTTCCTAAAGCGAACCAATTAAATAACAATTGAATGGCATTATAAAAAAATTCAACCGAAAGTAGCAATTTACGAAAGAATGATTGTCCCGAACTCCAAATACGCGTAAAGTGTGCGATTGAATAAAATGCGGCAAAGAAAGATCCATTCAACCATCGACGACGTTGTGAGATAAATTCTGGTACATTATCGGGTACATCGGTTTCAGCCTTCGCGGACTTTACATATTTTAATTTCCATGATTCATGTTTTTTCGCTACCAATTCAAAACATAAAATACGATCCTCCGCCAAGTACATATTTGCTTCAAATATACCGGCATCCCCACTACCGTGCATCGTTTCCCCTTTAAAATATGATGCTAAAGGTCCTTTACCGGATGACGTATTTTGCAACGCTCTATAACGATAGGCTGAAAAGGCTCCCGGTAATACGGAAATATATCCAAACACCGATTCCAACGGTTTGTCCAAGATATTTGACATTTTATACTCAAAATTTTGTGACGCCACTAATGGATTAACTAAATTTATGCATCCACGTCCAAGTTCCGTTTGAATTTCTCCACAAGCTCCTCCAATCTGAGGATCCATATCAAACGCTTTCCATAAATGATAAATTGACGTACTCGAAGGTTTGGTTCCAACGTCCAATAAAATACACACATTTGGATTTAATTGCTCGGCAAACGCGTTAAAGAACCATCTATGACTGTTTAATTTTTTAGCGTTCTTCTCTTTTAAGCAAAATAATATTTGTACTGGTGGGATGCCCTTATCCGCTCCTCTTATATCAAAATTCGAGTCAACCATCAATTGTGACGTGTATTCAAATAAATGACCCGTAACCGGTTTTCCTGCCACATTATCTTGCATGATTCCATCTTGATAGACACCCATCGCTCCAAGTACCTTAAGAACTCTTTTATTCACTTTATTACGACCATCCGCTACCACGACCACCACAATCTTCTTCCATCCTTCTCTTCCCCACGTTTTTGATCGATCCCTAGTGCATAGATAAGCCACATTCTTAATGGCTGATGACATGGTTTTAATGAATAGTTGATCATCTTCATTGTACATTGTCATTACGATCATTAATTCGGTTTGTCTTTGATAAATATATGGCCTTAACAGGTAATTACTTTGAATAAAATTATCTGGATCACATGTTACCGCCGTGTACCTCATATGTGTAAATTCTTCCCCTGAGGTGATTCTAACATTTTTAATAACTTTGTCTGGTACCGGGCAATCCAATACCAAATTTCCTCTTGTCAATTCTACATGTCGAACGGACTACATTTATTTAAAAAGGAAACGAAACATAAAAAGTTAAAATTTGCTGCGGCAAATACACGTGACGTAATCTCCGTAAATGGATCCTTACCTTTCTTTTATCGACTTTTTCATAGAAATCTAAAACCTCATGACCTTTCCATTGGTTATTAGCATAACCGGTATTATTATTATCTAAAGGCGTATAGTAATCAACTGCTTGAGGGGAGTAACTTGATTGAGAAGCTGGTTGAGGAGTGTAATAATCATGTTGATATGTGGTGGGCGAAGCTTGACGTTGAAGTTGTTGACCCGCGACATGAGTATTATTAAATGTTTGTTTCGGTTGTGAAGGAATTCCTGGTCTTGGTGAGGTATAATCATACGTTTGTTGACGTTGTGAACGTTGAGAAGGATGAGAACGTTGAGGTGGATTATTATTATTTGATGTTGTTGTATAATAATTAGCATAGTTATTTTGATATCCTGCCATATTGTATTATATTTTATACATATATTAGGGGTTAATTGAAAAAGGTATATTTACTACTAGTATTACAATGATTACAATTAATAAGATTTTTTGTTTTATCTACAAATTATTAAAAGAATTAAAAAGAAAAAACCAAGAGTAATATCAAGGAAAAACAACCAGCGAGATTCCTTGTAAATTAAATAAATATGATTTATTCTGAAAATTATATCCAAATATAATTTCTATATAAATAATAATGAAAAGAAGGAGTAAATACTAATTATGGTAATATTGTAAATACTTGTAGTAAAGGAACGTTAATTAGTATGGAGAAAAAAGGAAGGGAAATGGAAGACGAATTTTAAGGAGAGGGAAAAGGGAAATTATTAAAAAAAAAAAATGAAAAAATGAAAGTGAGAGGACATAAGTAAAATAATTTTTGGTCTTTTTTCCTTTAATTCGGCCGACTATTTGTTGTGTTACAGCTTATTTCTTTTTCCATATATAATGTAATGTTACTTACTATATCCCTAAAATGTTAATAAATCATCTAAATTTCCAAAATTGGTTAATAGATTTATTCAAACAATTTTTACCGCTTATTTTATTATCAAGTGCTTTAAATTGGTTTCAAATTTATGTCACCTAAATTAAATTTGTCTTATGGTAAACATTTGTTAAAGAAGTTAGCGACATTCGAGATTTATTTATTTAAATATTTAATATGAATGTAAATAATTATTTCCTTTCGTTTAAGTACAAAAGCTAAATGTAAGCTTGCGTACGAATTATTTCGATTTTTTCTTGTATCACGAAATAAAACTGTTATTGAGTGTGACTACTTACTCAATTGGCATTTGAATTTTAAATTAAATGAAACGTTTACGAAAATTATAAATGTGTTTGTAGAATTAATAATCGTTAATAAATACGTTCTCATGACTCGTTTCATCTTTTTGTTTCAGTGTGTGAGTGATCTCATTTCTTATATTTATTGAAAAAATGGTTAATTGGTTCAAAGACTTCAAAAGAAATGGTTAATGCTAAAAAACCGCGCAATGGCAGCTTGGGTTTTGCATTTATCTTTGTGGAACAAAAGCACAAACCGTTTTTTAAATATTAACAACTTTATTATATGTTGTGGTTAATTAAATTTAATAGAAAAAACAACGTGCTAGGTAAATATTTTGTGAAAATTTATAATATAAAGAATGAATACTCTACGCATTTAATCTTTACCGTTTTTCTTTTCAAATTTGACGATCTCAAATTTATGTTGTTGCAGATTGGGACATCTCACATTGTTTTCAATTGGTAACCTTATTTATAATCGAATTAATATTTTATAACCAGCTATTTCATTTTGTTTTTTTAAAAAAATTCAAAAAGCTCTCGACCTTGTCAGCCATAAGAAGAATATCATTGAAGTGACTATTCAATTATCATCATATGATAGATTACAAATTAATACCGGTAAATTAAAATAAAACTCTCTTTAACAATCACTTGATCGACGATTTGACGGTCATTTGAAAAGATCGCCAATTTGTTAGTTTCCTTTGTTTCTTATAAAAAGGTTTAAATATTTCTGATTTTTATTACTTTGTGAGAAATAATTGTTCCTTAGATTTGATTGATATGTAAATATGTAAAAGTGAATTTATATATAAATAGTTTTTGTTTAAAAAAAAATTTAATAAACGATTCGTTGTTTATCGAAACAACCTATGGTTGTATTGTAATCCATGATTGAGACTTGCAAGGTTAATCCAATTATTTTCAATTCGATAATGCTGTTTTTTAAAAAAAATAAAGTACCCGGTATATCAAAATATCGGTATATAATGAATAATTTTATAATGATGATATACTTACTGTATGTTAAAATAATCCGGAGAAATAGAAAAATTGTAACCAGATCATCCAAATTTTTTAAGGGATCATTTCTTTATCGATTTAATTCTAATTCATTTTGTCTAATTTACTAAAGAAATTCAGTTAATCCATTAATTGCTTTTTAAAAATAGTAAAAATTCTCATGCATTCAAATGATTCTGTTTTGGGGATACTTATTCTTGTACCCCCCCGGTGTAGGTTTTTATCCAGACGCAAATTCTGTTCGCGATACAGGTGACAAACATTTTACAATGATCACGTGATTATCTCCGCTGCACTATCTTTCATAATTTTTCTAGTATTATTATCTTTATCCTGAGAAATCAAGTGCAATGCAGTTTTAGAACTTAAACATCTTGTCAAGAAGTCTATTGGCTTTTTAAAAGAAATCAGATCATGTTAATAAAATTATTAAATAAAAAAAGTTTTGATAATAATAACTAAAGACAATATAAATAATATAAATCAAATTAATAAATTATCAAATCAATTCATTATTACTATTGGGATTAATGCTTTTCTTAATCCTATTTTTTTTTAAATATTTCCAAAGAAAAATCTTAGTAATAACATTAATTTTTTATCAATAATGTTAAGAAGTTCATCTTTAATTTAAATGATTTGAATTATCTAATAATTCAAATTTAATTTTATAGGATAGGCTTTTTAAACACTACCAGAAATAATTGTTATATCTTTATTAATTATAATAATTTTACTTAAAAAAAATAAAATAAAATAAGAAAGAGATAACAAATTTATTTTTATTAATTATTAAATTAAAAAATTTTACTACTATAATTGTATAATTAATAACATTTAAAAAATAATATAATAAGAATTATATTTTTAAGCTAAACTTTGAAAATTATTTATATTCAAATTTTTAATTCATCAGTTTGAAATATATTGGTTAATATAATATTAATGCAGATTTTTAAAAAGTTAATAATATAAATCTATATATCAAACTTTAGATGCTGTTAAATTTTTCTCATACTTTTTATTTATTTATTAATTAATTAAATAAAAAAAATTTTCTTTTGACTTTATTATTATTAATTTTAATTAAATTATTTTAAGTTTATTATTTTGAAATATGAAAAAAGTTATTGATTTATTAAGCAAAATATAAAAATTTTACTGTTTTAAATTTGGTTTTTATTATTTATTAAGTTTTATAAATCTAATTTAAGAAATATTAATAGTATTATTTTTCAATATCATTAGCATTTTTATTTTGCTGATTTATTCTTGAATTTCTATAAAATAATTTATATATTTAATTAACTTATTATAATTTTATTTAGATTCTTTTATTATTTAATAAGAATAAAATAATGAATTAAATTTAGTTAAATAATAACTTTAAAATATATTAATATATAATACCAAAAAATTGTATAATAATATAAATATAAAAAATATCATATTATAATTAAAATAATTTTATCAGTTATAATTATTATTAATAAATATAATTATATTTAATTATATTATTATATTACATATATAATTTAAAAAAATCTATTTTATATTAAAGTATATATTAAATTTAGAAAATAAAAACTATTATTAAATTTGAAATGATCTATTAATATTTACTTTTATCTATACTTTTTATAATTGTAAAGGTTAATTAGTATTAATTTAATTATTAAGCAGGTAGATAAACAGACATATGTATAACCTTAAATTTATATATATATAGTTTTTTACTTTATATAAAATAAAATTATTAGACTGTTGCTAATTTGCATTTGTAATGAAATCATATAAGTGATATTACCTGTAAATAATTTGCTAAAAATCAGATGATTTCACCTGTATAAAAATATTTAATAAATTACAAATCTTATTACGTGATTTTATTATATTATATTACTTATTTCTTAATTATTTATAATAATAAAATGACTTATATTCAAAATTTTTTTAATTGGCTATTTAATTTTAATATCTCTTTTACTATTAAAGAAAATGTTTAATTTATTTGTTTGATATCTAATAAAACAGCCTACACACTTCTTTACTATTTAAAAAATTACCACTACTAGTTTATTAGACATTAAAGCATTGTAAAGCATAGTGACTATAGTTTACAATGCCTTTCTCTTTTTTTGCCAAATTGACTTGCTTCTTCATGATCTTTATTGGTGATATTAGTAATATCTCAAATATGTTTTGCTTTCTTTTTTGAGAGTTCACTATATGATCTGTATCTATTAGGTTATCTACCTTTATGTTATACCTGTAATAGATCATTAATATGCATAGAAACTATATTTTCCTGTTGTTCAGATAATTCTGCTTTTGTATTTTCAATAAAATATTTTACTTGATTGACAAATTCATCAACTTTATCAGTTCAAATAGTTAAATCAAGAGTTTTTTTAACATATTCTATACCAAATCTATATTTTTGTTTAGAATCCTGCAATTGTATAACATTAGATATTTGTCTAAAATTTGCAAGGTGTTGAAAAGATAATTGAGGCAAGGGTTATTCTAACTCATCTAATTCTTCTTCTCTAATATTATTTACTAGTACCATATATTTCTAATGTTCAATATTATATTTGTTATTATTATACTATCATTGAGGAATAAGTGATATATGAAACTGTGCGTTAACTGAATAAAATATAATGCGAAAAAATGTCTATATACAATTTCTCTATTGATAAGCCAAAGACAAGTACATAAATGTGAACTATTATTAAGAAGAATAACATATTATAGTTCTGATTTTTGCTCACAATGTCAGTCACACTTTTCATACTTGCTAAATATTATTATGAGGTATATTTTTGACTAACGAAGAAAATAGAGATTGAGGTTAGTTATAATCATTTTTTCTAGCCATTTTTTATTGATAAGAATCGTTTACCATCTAAATTAAAGAAAAATATGATTTTTGATCATTAATGACTGAATTATCATTAATTAATATTAATTTTTCACATTTTATAATAAAACTTACTTTTAGAAGTGGTAACCAATCCTCAATTAATACTGCATCATAGTATAATAACTGGACTATTTGATCACATTGTTTTTGAAGAATTTGTGATGTTAAGTATTCTTGCAAAATTTTGTTAAGGTTTGAAAAATATTCATTTATTATAGATAGTATCTCTCTTGTTAGAATTTCATTTTTATATTCACTTAATATTGCTCTTTTTGATTATTAATCAAATATTTTTTGAACTTTTTCAACAACATCAGTTAAACTTGAAGATCTATTTAATTTATCTTTAATTATTTTATTAGTTATCTCTACTCGTTGTATACTTTGAATTCCCGCAGTAAAATTTTGGTTTATAGCATAAATTACCTAACTATTTTTATAAAAATATAAAACTCTTGTAAGATATTTTTCATAAACTGGAAATTCATTAATAATTTCAAACTTTTTATGGTATAGAAAATTACGTATTGTTAAGAATTTAGCACAAAAAGCTTCAAATTGGTCATGTAACTTTTTTTTAAATTTTTTTCTTAGATTTAAATCTATATGAAAGATACAAAGAAAATGTCGTATCTCTGAATAGTTTTTCTTATAGCTGATATTAAAGCTAGATCAGCATCAGAATATAAGGCCGTTGGTATAATATCACAAGAATTTTTTAATTCTTCTAGAATTTATGCAAAAGTTGCTTCTGTTTTATCCTTTAAAATTGCTGCTGTTACTATTAAATTTCTAAAGTTATTGTCAATTACTATTACTAATATTAATATTATATCAAATTGGTTAGTTTTTGATGTTGTATCAATAATTACAATATTATAGTATCTTTCATAGGTATTAACTTGATCAGTTAACATCTAAAATAAAGAATTTAATCTTCTTTCTTTAGAATTAAAGTGTAGCTTTATGATTCATCTTGGATTATCATCTTTTTTTAAATATAATTTGGTAAGTATTTGATATGCATCATTTTTATTAGGCTTTGCTTGTTTCTTAAATTATTAGATAGCATTACTTAAATCCTTTTTATTAATTACTTTATCTAGAAATAAAGTCACTAATAGGTTATATTGAGTTGATATGCACATATTTCCTTGAATTGTCTAAAACTTCACTTTTTTAAGCATTTTATTAGTTAACTTCTGAAATTTTAGTGTTATTTCAGTGATAAGAGGGTTCATATCATGATTATATTTACTAACTATGCTATTGATCTGAATACTACTTGCAGATTTAGAAAAGAAAGATTAATATGCCAAGAACATCCAATCATCTTAAAGTTTTTATTCCTTTTATTTTCTGCTAAAATAACCTTTTAAGCTTTATGAGTTTGTGTATGTGAGCAATCATATGTTTTATGTCTTGTAATTGTATTATTAATTGAATCTTATATACACTATTTTTTATGAAAGCAGAATCCTTGTTTCTTTGCATATTCATTAAGGTACAATTCAACAAGTTCACATGTTTCAAATTCCATTTCTTAATGTAATTTTATTTTATTCTTTTCTTCTTTCTTATGCTTATTATCATTATTTTCTTCTTGATAATCAACATTCTCATCATCTTCTTTTGCATGAACTATAGCATCTATTATTTTATTTTCTATTTGAGTTTTTTTATATATCTCAAAGAGTAAATCAGAAGAATTGGATAAGGAGTCATATAATTCAAATATTGATAGGTTAGAAGAAGAATCATATGAGAAACTATATAAGTCAAATATTGACGGGTTAGAAGAATTATATAAAGAATTATAGTAAGTATTGAACAACAGATTGGAATCACTATATAAAGTATTATAATAAGAGTTGAACAATAGATTAGAACTATTATACAAAGAACTATTGATACTTGGAACAATATTTTCTATTGTAAGTAATTTTAAAATTAATATGTGACATGTCAAAATTCAGCTAATAAATACAATTAGAAATAATACGTGATGTAATTTTAATTCTTTAGAAAAAGAAGAAAGAGAATAAGATGTGGTATTTCTAAGAAAAAATATATGTAAAGAAAGAGAATTTTAAACGAAATGGATGGTTTAGATTACATCATTTTATATCATTTATAAACAATAGGCAATAATGGTAATAATGTAATACAATCATTATAAATATTATATCATTCACATTAAAAATTTTAATTTTATTTAACGTGATATAGGTAAAATAACCTAAGTTAAAATTACCTGTATTTAAAATTTTTTAATTATAAAATTTAATATAAAATTAACCAGGTAATATTACTTGAGTTATATTACCCTAGGTTAAAAATAGTTATAATTAAATTATTATTATATTATTATTATAAAATGAAGTAAATATTAAATTTATTATTAAAAATAATTTATAAATTCAAGTTTTTTTACTTACTAATTTTCTAGTTTTTATATAATATACATTAAGATAGCTGTTTCTGAATTTTAGTTAATACATATTTTGTTAACAATTTTAAAACTTATTTTTTATAAAAATTATAAAATAATTTTATTATCTTCATAAAATTTTATGAATTTTGCATTTTTTTTTTTTTTAATTTAATATAAAATAAATATTTTTGAAAACTTTGTTAAAAATAGTATAAGTATCTATATAATTTTTTATAAAAGTATTTATAGATTTTACTTTTTTATATTATAATCATATTTATTATAAATAGTTATTAATTATAACATAATGTTTAATATTTAAGTTTTTATTCATTTACTTAAATATTTTTAATCAATTTAAATTTTTTAAAAATTTTATCATATTTATTAAATTAAAATTTTTTATTTATTTAACTTTTAATACTTTATTTAATTATATACTATATTTTTTATAAGATACTATAAATATAAATCATATTTTATTTTTAAATAATATTAGAAAATAGTAACTGTTCTAGTTTTTTAGTTTTCTAGTTTAAAGAATTTTAGATAATATAACTTATAATAAAAATTATAATTTATTAATTTATATTCAATTTTTTATTATATTTAATATTTTTAGTATTTAATTTTTATAATATATGCATGATATAATATTAATAATATAGAATTTTATTAAGTAATTAATATGCAAGATAAAATAAAATTACATTTAATATACCTAATATTTAATTATCTATTATTATGCTTATTACTATTATAATTATTATATAAGGTCTTTATAATTGAAAAGAAAAAAACAGCTGAAAAATAAAAATGAATTAATATTATATTTTAACCTAAAAACCATATTTGATATATAAAAGTAAAATTGATTTTTTGATAATTTTTCCTCTTTTTATTACAAATATTTTATATAATCTTAATTTATTAAAATATTTCTAGCAAAATTTATTATTTATTTTAAAAGTTAGTAAAAATTCAAATTAATCTTTAAATTTTTATCACATATAATTGATACTAGTAAAATAAATACTTTGATAATAAGTATTAACTTTAGTAAATATATTGAAAAATATTTTAAATCTATTGTTTTATCCCTTCAAGCGTTTTGCAGGCAAATTTGCCTGCAATTTTATTTAATAATTAAAATTATTTATAATAATTTTAA
>CAJVPQ010001051.1:0-20744 GCA_910591825.1 Funneliformis caledonium
GCTTAATACAAAATTTAGAGCTTTATTAATTTAAAATAAATTTATATAAACTTTTTATTGTTTTGCATAAAAATTTTAAGTTTAATATTGGGTAAAAAAGTGTTCAGAAACTTTTGGCGGAGGTCTGTATATCAATACTTATCTAATATGGCTATATCAAGTTTCAGCAAATATCGATTCCTAATTTATCCTGATATTTGTCTAAAACTTGATAACCCGATACTTCTTTATTCGACCTGTGATTATCAAGGAATTCTTTAGTAATATTACTATGATACTTAGGATTGTTATCCTGTTGCAATCGCTATCTACCTCGTAACATACTGCGCACTTCCAGAAGTTGCTTATCTAATATTTCTATGTAAAATTTTTCATCCATTATATGTTTAAAACAAAAAAGACTGGTAGTACCCTTTACACAAAAACTACTTCAGGCGAATATTTTACTTCTATCCTTTGGTATTCGACGAACTGGCCTTGTATTTCTATACCAATGTCTTATTGTATTTCTGAATAATTGAAAAGTCGTTTCGTCACTAAATAAGATCTTTTTCCGGTTATCATCCTTGTGTTTTTAGGCCCATTCAACACGATTTTGCATATAGACTAGAATTAACATTGGTGTACGAAGAGGAAGTGCATTTTGATATTTAAGGTTAGTCAAATGCCTCAAAACTGTTGAGTGGGAAACATTTACTCCAATATCTTCCAATTTATCAGCAATAGATTGAGAAAAAATTGAGGATTTCCTTTGAATATACTGCCCAATTGCTATGGATGCCCTAGGTATTATTTTTTTAATGCGTTTACTACCACTTTTATGTTGAACATCCTTAGTAACTTTAATTTTTTTAAGGTTCTGGTAGATAGTCTTAAGTGGAATCTTTGTCAATGAATGTATTTTGGCAGCATTATGTATCCCATTCCTCCAGAATTGTAAAATTGTTTGACGCTAGATTTCTTGCTTAGATGAAGTCATTTTAATGCTTAATAAATTAAAATTTTTACTAATGTATGAGAAAAGTTTCATTTGGAAGCGATAGAGTAATCATAGGGCTTTCATTTGCATATTTATTTATGTATGTACAACCAAAATTGGGCTAGTTACACTTGTCGATTTTTTTTCAAAAAAATTGTTATTTTTTTTGCACACCACTGTATCTCAATATGTCAAAGAATTCCTGTAAAAGTTAATCTAATATCACTAACAGTTGGATACGAACTTGAAGAAAGAATTTTTGTTGCCTTATACATTGGTTCTAATAGGACGATCATTGACTGTACTTGATTCCATTCATTTTCATTAAGATAAAATATCTCCAATTATTTGTTACTATAAACAAGAAAATCAAGTTCGTCATGCATTCGTTCAAACTTTTCTAACATTAAAAATGTGTTATTCTATTGTATAGCGACATTAAGATCAGGTTTAAGATAATCCTTTTTTATTACCTTACAATAACTGTGAAATGCATCACAAAGAATAGTAGAATGACAGATTTTATTACAAATATTCTAACCTTATCAATAATTTTTGTTCTTAATTGCATTTCATGATTAATTGTGATATTTAAAACATGTGCTGCGCATCAGAAATGTTGAAACTCTTTATCATTCCAAGTTTTTTTCAAATTCAGTTATCATATTTTTACTACAAAGAACTATTGTTGCATCATTATTTATAGTAAGAAAAAGAATTTTTTCATTAAGATTTATTTCGTCTATTAATTGAAGAAGCTTTTCCTTTATTCTAACGCCAGTATAATGATACTCAAAGTAAATTAAATCAAAAAGAAAATGTTACATATTTTATTCATCATCGATATAATGAATAGTTACTCTCAGGTAAGCTTGATTTGTAATTGAAGTCCAAACATCAGTAGTAAGAGATACTTTTGTTAAGAAATTTTCAAGTTCATCGGCAACCAAATAACGATGATCTGTTCTGTGCTATTTTTCCTTTAACTATAGTATTAAAAAGTCTATGCACCTTTGGACGCTAGTTAAATATTCGAAGAAGCATCAGGAAATTCACATGCGCGTTCCGTTTCAGAATGCTGATCACTTTATCTTTCAAACAAAATAGTGCAATAAATGATGTTTTTTGCAAAGGATCCCAAAATATGTCTGACATGCAATAAAGTAAACGCTTTTATTTATGAGAAAGTGACAATTTATTTTTCCAATGCACATGTTACAAGCATACACAGTACTTAAAAAAATACAAGCAGATTAACTATTAATAGCGTGTGAATTACAATTACAAAAAACTAAAAGCTAAATGCTATTGATACAATTTCATGTTACTCTGTCGCAGTAAATACAATCTGTCACATCTTCTGTTTTGAAAAAAAAGATTTAAGTGCTTTTCTTCCTAGCCTTTTTTGGCGTAATTTCAACTTCATACTTATTCACATTTTCAATTTTACCAGATTTGTTCACTGATTTAATTGTTTTTAGAACATCACACTGTAATAAAAAACAAAATCCTATCAGTATCCTACTAGGACCTCTATAAATACTAATTACCAATTTGTTATCTGGAAATCCATTAGCATTTTTATGTCCATAGAAAATTGTTCTATGTCATCAAAGGAGGTTAAGATTTTAATGCGCACAAACTCTTCGTAAAGATATACTGAGGGAGGGATCAAACTATAAATCTTATATGGATTTGTCTATCTTAAAGGAAAAAAAAATTATGCAAAGCTAAAAGGAATATGCAAAACCATAACTTTTCCTTTACTATATTGTGATATTTACTAACGTATTGAATCGTGTATACATGTGCCTTCTTACAAGGGACTGAATCTAATAGTTTGTTTAAGTTTCAGATCACATTTCGAGCAAGCTTCACGCCATCGCTAATTTCCTTATTTTCGGGAGCCAATTTACCGTAGGAGAATTTAACAATACATATCGTCTGATGTTCTTTCTTTCTCATTTTAATAACTTTTAAAGCACTGTCTATTTTTCGTTTATTTGTATCTTTGGTAAGTATCTCAAGCCTGTATCAAATAAAAAGAAATTAACAAGTAATATAAATTGTTATGAATTAAAATTGAATTTACCATGTCCGTTCTAGAACGTCTTGATGCATTCAGAAGAGCCAGTTTATAACATATATTGTTGTGTCGATCGCATACGTTCTTTTTAAATCTGACTCATTTGATTTGGAGTTGTTTGGAGTTTCCAAGCGTACAGAACTATTCACCATTCATGTTAATAATAATTTAGAGAACTGAGCATCATATAGTTAATAATACTTACAAATGCTTCATAATATCTTGGGTAATATCATGCCCTTCATGAAAAAAAAGGTCAAATCGTCTCACAATAAAGGACTTTCACACTAGAGTGGGAATTTGGACATGATCGCATGCATCTTCTGTAAACTGACTACAAAAATTCTTAAACTCAGATGTTGGAATCCAGCTTTGTTTTTCTAGTATTCGGCCAAGCCATAACTGTTGTTCCTGATTCAATTTCGATTATAGTTGTTTTTTTCACGTCAGTATCTGTTAGATCAATTATTTCATTAAGAAAATTCGAATTCATGAACGTTTTGTCTAATTTAAGATCTTGGGATTTGCGTTCATTGAGTATTTCAAGTAAAATATTTTGAAGTAAACTTCATTTGGGTCCAAGGAATTTATCTGAAAGATTGGATAGCAGTGAGTATAAATGTATATTATATATACATACAGAATATGAAGCAAAAGCTATAAAACCTCCAACAATCTATCTGACAATTCCAATATGTAATTATCATCTGAATCTTGACTATACTCTTTACTATCATTCTGTTATGTGATAAACACATCAAAAGGGATTTATAAAAGATATCGTTGAGAACTAAATATTTCATAATATAATTACCTCTGGCACGAAATCACTTGAAACATCTGAAAAAGATGTTCGATGTGGAGAAGTACGCAGTGGTTGGGCCTGTTCATATTGTGGAGAAGTGACCAGGAAGCAATCATCAATTTTGGTACATTTTGGAACTTCATCATTATCCTAAAGGTTAAATACAAAGAATTTTTTAAAACTGCATCAAAGAAATTGGACACAAACTAGTAATAAGGTAAATTACGTCAACAACACACCATTTACTAACCTTAAAGTCATTTTGCAAAGATCGTTTAGAAGCAGTTGATGTTGTAGCATCGATGTCATTAAGAATAGTCTTGCGAATCTTTGACATTAATTCTGCCCTGTCAATGTAAGTGGAAACAGTAGCCTCACTCTTGCATATTAGAAGCAATAGAAATGAGTGTTAGTTGGAAGGATTAGCAACTGGAAAATTTCTAAAGCTTACCCTGATTTGGTCAACGGTGGCACAAGCCTTCACAGTTTTAGTGAGTTTTTTAACAAAAAGTTAATATAATAATCAGTATAATATTAGACAGCAACAGGCAGAAATATCTCAAGAATCTTAACGGTCATTCGGCAACGACCAAGGAGTCATCACTGAGCAACCAAGAGTAACTCAGCTAGTTGCCGAAAAAGCACCGGCCAAGAGCCATCACCATATGACCAAGAGTTATACAACTTGGTGACCTGACACGTATCTCTATCCATAAAAACCTCAAACATTTTATTTACGTACATTCCAGCCAGACTTCAGAAGTTGTTCCGCTAGTTAAGCTCATTATCTTCCATTTTTGCGCGTTGCTAAAGATCCTTCTTAATAAAGTCAAGAATGCGAAGAAAGTAGTTGTCATTTTAACAATAGTGTGACGTGATTGCATCGAGATTCTAATATTCTGCGGGTGTTTTAAAATAGTTCATATTTGACATCGCGTAATTTATCCCAGCCACATATAAACGTATGATCTTATGATATTAATGCCATGATTTATGGTATGCAAGTCACAAGATTTTTTTTTTATAATTAGTCAAATCTATTTTTAGAAAATAAAAAATAAAAAAAATTTTTGATGCTTCGATAGATGAAATTTTATTGATTTTTCAGATATACAGTGAATCGAAAATAATAGGGAAGTGAATGAAATGTATGATGCTATCAAAGAGGAAGGGAGTACATGGATTCTAAGCCATTTAATGCGAGTCCTAGCATCAAGTTATTTCATCGCTCTCTCAGACTTATAAATTTTTTTCCTATCACTATTGCTAGCTACAAGATTCCCTATGTTTATACATATCACACAGACCATAAAAGATTATTTCCCACAATAGAACTTCCCTGAAATTAAGTAATTTCGAATCTACAGCATAAATTCGGGAGATTAGTAACTAAGGTAAAAAAAATATTTCTGATTCACACTTACCATTACTATTAATTTTTGCAACATTCCCATTCCACCTGAAATTTATTACTTAATACTTGCACAAGGTGGATAAAAGGATTCACTAACCAGATCATCACCTTTTTATATAATTCACAGAATCAATTTTGTTATACGCTTTTGGGAAAATTACGTTAATATGATCACATCACGAAAATCTGATCAACGGACTCTCATTAATTTAACAATAAAAGAATTTAATGCTATCTATATGTAAAGATCATCAAGGGTCCTTTTACAATAATATACATAATAATTTTGAGAATATGCGAGAAAGTTTGAGAATAAAAGTCCCTGGATCTTTGCTATCAATTTTAATTTGCCGATCCAGATTTCCTAAATTACCCTGTATTAACATGAATATATGCTCAAGCATAAAAGATTATTATCAATCACCACGAGAAAAATAATTGATTACATTTCACAGGTCACTTAGTACTCTAAACGTTTTTTATTTGCAATACATTGAGCTAAAATAAATTACATAGAGTGGGACTATATGATGCCATTCTATGACTGTAGACTTTTATACACAATTATTTTTTTTTCTATTCTAGCTTTTTTTTTCTTTAAGGCAAAAAGTTTGAGACATAATTCATGATATATGTTATGTCATATGATAATCGTGAAGACTTTTCACACTTTCAGCTAATAGAATCAGAATCTACTAACTAATAACGTTAATGAGGTATTGCTTCGCATGATATATGATATACTCTTTCGATAGCTAAGCCTTACGTGATTTGAAAAAAGAAATGAACAGAACTATGCGAATATGTGATAATTCTCTTCGACAGTTACTGGAGAGATAATAAGACTTATCATTGGTAAGGTTTTTCTTTCGTACCTTCCATTATAATAATAATAACCTTCCTCTATTATGTTCACCATACTCATTATATCCACTGTATCTATTGTATTCATCATCATCTGAATTGTCTAGCATCTTATCTTCAGAATTACTATCAGAATTGTAGTTATTATTATATGGATTAGAGTCGCCTTCGTCCGTATTAACAGAGCCTGAAAAATTAAAGGCATAAGATACAGGAATAGGTAAGGTTAATTCGCTTACCTCTGCTAAAACCGCCTCTGATGCATTAGTCTGATCATCCAAAATCTCCTTTTCAGAATCAATAATAGAACCTTCTTGATTATTTGGTAATTCAGTGTTGGGATTATTGGAGAAATAATCAATAATAGTTTGAATTTGACTATCAGATAATTCTGCAATGGAATTTGCACTATGTGTTTTGATATACTTGATTTTATTAATTCCTATTTTTTCGGTAAATTCATAAACTTTTCTAGCTCTATTGATACGCTGATATAAAGTATTTTGTCTGGTGTCAGGATTGTGTGCAAGAATAAAATCGTAAATTAGTCCTTTGGCCTTTTTCATGCTTACCTTTTCTTTGATTATAATTTCACCTATACTATTATCCAGTCCTATAATAAAATTTCTCTAGCATAGGATTTTCACCTGATTAGTCTTTACCCTTTCATTTTCTGCAGTACATGCATTCTCATATAAGCGGTTTATATTTTGCAATATGTCTGAACTTGATAATTCTGTTAAAACCCCTGAAAGTCTATCTTTTTTTGACAATTATTTTCCTTACAGCCTGTAAGTGAAATTTCAATTATGTGTTTTTTCTTAAACCTATTTATGGTAAAATCAAATACATCCTGCATGATATTTTCCGCTTTTTTCTTTTTATGTGATTGAGATTCTTTATTTATAAAAGAAACAGATTCCTTTGAGATACTTAAGTCTTTAGTAGATGATTCACACAATAATTTTTTTTCCCTGTTCCTCTATCTAATCTCATTATTAACCTTTTTCTTATCCACTTTATCTAAGAAAGAATCCATTTTCTTATCTTCTGATGACTCGATGACCACATTATTATTAGATGCCGATATCTCTGATAATACTTCTGGTATCACTTCCTTATCACTCTATTCTACTATCATGAGCCTAGCCTCTAATTTTTTTACCTTAACATCACGCCTATCATTATTTTTCTCATTCGCTCTTAGAACTCCAGCATTCTTGCGTTTAAGTTCAGCTATTTCAGCATTAAATACTGAGAGCTTATTTTTAAGATTGGGAATCTTAGTATTCTCCTTCTTAAGCTCTGCATTCTCAGCCTCAAGCTTGGTGTTCTTAGCTTCAAGTTCAGTGATACGCTATTTCAATACTTTAAACTCAGATGGCATGATCTATATGTATAACTAATACACTGTATATAAGTATTCAAATAAAAAAAAATCAAGTGATTTTCCCTTACAACCTGTAAATAAAATTTGCCAAGAAAATTTTTTATTATTACATGCAAAAAATAAATATAAATGTTCAAGACCTAGCTTATGATACACATTATTTTTTGATAAATTTTTTGATCCTAGTCCTCTTGCTAGCTGAAAAACTATCTGCACTAATATGGTTCTTTAATAATCCAATAATAATACTAATTATCCTTTTTACGTTGCTTCAAAGTAATTCAGGATTATCTTTAACTGCGAACTTCATAAGATTAATCTGATATTTGCTACTGCTTATAGAGAAGATACCATCTAGAGTATATATAATAAAATGCCACTCTGTACCTGTGATCACAATATCATATATATAGTTAAAATAGTTATTCCCAAATACTTAATCTAAAGTTTATTTCTTTTTAATAGTTTGGAATGCACTTTCAAGTTGCGTCAGATTCTGAAGAAAAAAATAAAATACTATTAATACTATTGAATCTTCTATAAAATATGAACAAATAGTAAATTTATCTGCGCATATCTGATTTTAATATTATGAGGCTTTCCTTCGGTGATATATAGGAGGTCTTCTAGACTTTTGATTGAGTAGTCTACTCTATCTATTGCATCTTTACCAGATATATCTTTCTGTAAAACTATAAATATATCTTAGAAGATAAGTTTTTTTAGCTATAGCGATAGATATATAAAGAATCAATGAAATAAATTTATAACACGTTACCTCATTGGCATCAGTCATAGTTTTCACATTTGAAAGTTTTAATATAATATTTTCTATACAGTGTTTGAATGCCTTATCATCATTACTAATCTCTTTGAAAACTGCAGGCAGAGAAAAATAAGTTAATATATGTAATACTCTAATCTAAAAAATTAAAAGAGTAATCACATACCAGAAGTAAACTACTTGATGTTTATTATATCTTCCCCATTAACCTTATTTCTACGCAACATTTCCTTCAAGTTATTGAGAATTTTAAGTAAGGAATAGTTTTGTAATTTCTAGCTGAAACTCTTAATAAATTCTACAAGTCTTTTTGTAGGACTAGTTTTATGCTATAACTTTGAAATTCTTCTTTACTTGTATTAAGAAAATCACTACCAGCTATTTCTTTCTTACGTAAAATTTTAAAGTAGGACTCCTCTAACTTCAATTTTTTTTTCAAATATTTGATAAGCTTCTCTATATTAAAATCCTTAATAACATCTGACATTGTTCATAAAAAAACTTCTTCTATTATTGAGCTTGAAGAAGAAAGTATAGAGGGTTGTGAAATCATAGTTTTTATATGTGAGTTTGTGTTTACGAAAAATATATACTTGACTGCAGTTACAAGTAAAGCTGGTTTATAAATATAAAAGTAATATATTTGCCCAATATATATGCAATTAAGATGTAATACAGAATTTTTAGTTGATTATATTACATCATTACACGTAATATTTTTTAAGATTTATGATAAAAACAGATCCTAAAGGGACCACATAAAATAATATTTTATTTATGAAATAAAAAACATTGCCAAAGCAACTGATACATAAAAATTGGTCATTAGCTATTAAGATACTTTGCAGGCGTTTTGCATAATTATATCACATTACATTTTTTTATTGAGATACTTGAATATCTAAATATATTATAATGTGAATATCTTTTTGGAAGACTGACCAGAAAAATACTCAAGAATATTAGATATTGGAAATTGCTTACTTCTTATCTTAGTCTTATTTTATATACTATTCATTACTGATTCAGTATTGATTAATGCTTTTTTTTTATCTGAATTTAAATTAATCATACAGATTACAAATTCAGTAATTAAAATATTATCAAACTGAGGTAAATGTTTTTCTTTAATTTATTTTTTGAGCGAATAGATAGATTTCCTATTGTCAATATTGATTATAATAATATGATGTCATATGATTTTCTTAACTGGATAGTTATTAGAAATAACAAGACAGTTAAGTCTGATTTCTGGTATTTTGCTTTTTCTAAATATGAAGACCCATAATAAAATTTTGACTTTACATATATAAAGATATTTTGAAATATTTTATTATAAATAGCAGTTATATTTAATACATACCTTAATTTTTTGCAAAAAGATTAACTGAATTTTCACATATCACTATATGTTTTATATCTTGCTAGAAAAAAGTAAAGGAAGTATGATAATTAGTATTATTGTTCTAGTATTAAGAGCTCTATAAAAGCATATACAAACAGAATCCTCATACCTTTTCACATGTAGATTTACCAGAGAAACCATAGTTAATTTTACACCTAACGATCTTAAAATTGTGAGTCCTTAACCTTTCATAATATATATTTTTGCCATCATTATTTATTTATAGAGTAGGTCCTATATTACAACTAGATACTCTTTTACATTTTCTCACATTTGTTTGGAAAAAAAATAGAGGGACTTAGTCAGCATATATATTTTTTTTTCTTTATATGTAAAATTTAATATATTACATAGACCTATTATGTGATTAGCCTATTTTTATCATATATGAGTACACACATTGGCTGAAGATGCTGTACATAATTTAGCAAATTTTCTGAATTAGCGATCACTAGTTCAGATTGATGAATACTATTCTGGACTCTAAATTGAATGTATGCTAACTAGAGGTAAATACAATCATAATAAGCAATACTAATAATAATTCTGAACAATTCAATACTCAATTATATGATGAGCTTTTATATAAGAAGAAAGATATAATAGCTATTCAGAAAAAACTTGATATGTTTTCAGACTCAGAGAAGGGACTTATTGAGAATAGAAATCAAATAGCATTGAATCAAAATAAAATAGAAAAAACACTTAAAGATTCATTTGAGCTGTTATTTGATTTAGTAGAGGAATTAATAGATATATGAGAAGATCTTGATGTAGATTGCTACCCTATTCTTACTATATTATATAATAATATATATGATCTTGAGAGAAAAACATATGAGAAAAAATCACTTGAAATATTATATCATTTGCTTTTATATTTGAAAGAGAATATAAGCATGATTCAGAATGTTCTTGATATTATTAATCATTTTGATTAGAAAATAAATAGATTAAAAAAAGTCTAAAAATGCAAGAGCGTATTTTCAAAACTTCTGACGGTTCCTTACCTTTAGTGCTTTTGGCAGAAAATGGTCTAGGTATGTTAATATAGAAATTCATTTATAGAAAATGAAAATGTTTTATTTTACTGGAAAGTAACTACTATTATTTCAATTGTGTGAAAATTCAGCTAGTATTCGTGTTTAGAACAGGTTAGCTAATCTATATTTTTTTTGATATATAAGAGTACACGTGAGATTTAGCAAAAAATCTTCTGAGCTGATGATCATTACTTCAAATTAGTTAGATTGATAGAGTATAACCATTCTGCTTGATCAGCTAGTAATCTCTAAAAAGAATATTGTGAAAAGTTTTCCTATATGCGTTTAATGGTAAATTTGCTAAAGATAATCAAAAAAAATGTGATATTTTTTAAGCTGAAGATCAGCACTCTGATTTGGTTTCAGAGCTAAAAGATTCTGAATTAGAACAGTAAACTTCATCAAAATTTTCGATATGAATATTTGAATTTAGCTAATCCATAGCTTTTTTGCTAATATTTTTACATCCTTCTAAATCTAGAAATTTTAAATTGAGACATAAGCGAACAATTTCTTTAATAGTCATACTAGTAATATTACAATGATTAAAGTTAAGATATTGAAGCTTTAAACAGAAATATATAATATTACAAATTGATGGTTTACTAACAAAATCACAGCAACCCAAATCAAAATATTTTAATTTATGACAAGTATGAGTCAGCATTTCAGTAACCTTATTAGTGATATCATTACAATTGATCTCTATATGTCTTAAATTTGAAGATCTTTTGATGATAGCTATAATTAATCTATCATCTCACAAAGCTATGACATCACAAAAGTCAAGATACTCTATATTACAGTCAGGGGTTTTATCAAATTTGGATATCGATTCTAGAATGATCTGCAATAAATCCTCAAATTTTGATTAGCTTTTGTCTATTCACTTCAACTAAGGATTTGTGACTTTTTATAATATCTTTCCATAGCTAATAATCATATTATAAAGAGTAAAAGACCTTTAATTTCATAATAATTCAAGATCTTCTCATAATCAACTTTTTTTGAAAAAGTAAATGACACCATAAAATATGAGAATTTTACATTTGAATTTGGTTAAGCTTATTAATCTTTTCTTCATAATTTCAGCCTTTAGAATTCAAAAAGAAATGTTATAACCCTCGTTAATTAAAAGAAGTCAAGAGCCAAAGATCTTCCCTACATACTTGCTAATTTAGTTAGTAAATATAGTGGATTGGGTTGAAATCATGTAAAACAAAGGCATTACAAATCTAGCAACATGCTAGTAGTAAAGAGGTAGCTAAACAACTTGCATTATATCATATTTTTATATCTGAACTCGCAGACCTCCATACTTTCCTGAACTCTTACTCGATTTGTGAAAAGCACTATAATCAACTTATATCTACTAATCATTTTCATAAACAGCTTTTAGATGATTCTACACTTGCTCATACAAACAAAAAAATTTGAATTAATACTACACGTACTAATAATGATAATAATTCTATTTTTACTCTTGACTCTAGTATTCACAAAAGGATAATTCCTAATAATAAGTCATATCTATTATCAGAGTTTGAAAAAAATAAGGAATTATTAGAGGAAAGTCAAATAGGTTACAATATTTCAGAATTACAATAGCTAATAGAAGATTAAAGACAAGAGATATCAGAGTTGAAGAAGCGATTGTATAAATATTGCGAAGAGATAGTTCAAATGAAAGACTTATACTAAAAATAATGTGAAGTGAATGAGAAGCTCATTGAATAATAGAATTCTCAATATAGCAATCGGGATAAATGCATACAAGTAGTTATTGACATTGCGTTAATTGAACGAGAATTTTATATAAAGATATTGAATCCCTGATCAGAAATAATGATAGATTTTCTTTAGAAAATCTATTAAGCTATAATCTACAAATATGACTAAGTAAACGAAATTAAGTTGTTGTGAAATTTATTAAAATGTTAATTTACAATAATCTTATTACAGATTCTTTGGGTGCTGAGAAACTTTACAAAAGAGCCATGGCTATTGATTTAATATATGGGTCCAAACATGGAAAATACGTATCAGAAATAAATCTTGTGACGTCAACTATAAAGTATTCTATCGCACGATCGAAAACTATCATTAATATTGATAGTCATATAACAAGTTCAGGAAGTTACTCTCGTTTCTAAAGTTAGCTAGAAGAACTTTCTGAAAGAGAAGAATCTCTACCTAAAGGACTTCTATTTTTAGCGTTTGATAATGAATAAAGAGGGTAACGAAATTATTTCGATTGAGGATTCAACATAGTGAAATTTCACATTGTTACTAATTTTATTGCTTTTAATATAGAACTGCAAAACAACATTTAACATACTAATACATCTTAGATATCTAGCTCTCTTAGTAGGTTGTAATATGAAAGTTTTTTTGTCATCATACCCAAAATGCAAGATATAATGAATAAAGAATTATATGCTTATATATCCAAAATCCTTAATTTATTATGTGAAGAAAAAGTATCTACAACTAATATTATTAATTCTCTTATAGCTAATATAGGGTTGAATGATCATCATAACAAATATTATCTTAGTTATAAAGAATAAAATATTGATAATCGAAAGCAAGTTTGTCCAAATTGTAAAGCACATCTATCTACATTAGCAGAATTGCCAAAACAACCTACTCTTGAATTAGAAAAAATTATAACTGACCAATCAACAATCTATAAACCTTATACTGTTAAAAAAGAAACTAAACTATCTACTGCATCAAGAATTTGTATTACTCAGAAATAATCCATCGATCAAGGTAGCAATATTCCAGAAATTTTTGTTTCTGATTCTTTTAATACTAATCCTAATTCATTAGCAAATATTGAGAAGGTTCTTCTACATATTGAGAAAATAACAGGAATTAAAGATGGAATATGTCAATGGGTAGTCGTAATATGTGATAGTATTTCATACCATTGTATAACTAAGATAAAAGAGAAATATTCATGATTAGTTCTTATTTCTGAATAATTGCATGAAGAGATGAATATGCTTCATGCATATGTGGAATTAAATTGGTAAGCTTGTTTTATTTTATGTTTGAACACTTTATTTTTATACTTATATAACTTTTCTAATCATTAAAAAGGAATGTTGATCTTAAACAATTTGCAATATACCAAGAATATAAAACTGAAAATCAACTCTCTTATTTTAAGAAATATTACAATCATCATAAATCTTAGGATTCGATCTGTAACATTTATCGTCAAGCAATAGTTATAAAGTTGATTTAACCATATGTTAAGAATTGTACTAATCCATCAGTAGAAGAATACTTAGCCTGAATAAAAGAACAAAAGGATCTACTTTATCAAATAAAATTTGAACAGGTAAGTTATTAAATTTATTTAAGCATTTATTAGATTTATTACTAAATTATAATTGAATTTATAAATAGATATTCGTTTATTTACAAGCCATAATTAACTATAGAGCAGCTATCAGGAGAAACAATCTATTACTAAAGAGAGCTACAAAAGGCTTTTTTACCAGTATAGTCAGTACAGCGTCATCCAATATACTGTCTGATTGAAGTTGCAGATGAAATACAACTGATGCAACTTTATCTGATTATATAGGATCTTATAGAAAAGAATTGCGTAGTTTCTTGGTCAAGACTTTTTAATCAACATCAAGGGTTAGATGCAGTTTTAGAAGAAATAAATAAGACCCTAAAAACTTTGATACCCTGTTTCACAAATGCGCCATTAGAAAATCACCGCACAAAATTGTAAAAAATTCTTTCAGGTATTATTTAAAATTTATTAAAATTTATTGTTTATAACTAATACATATAAAAAAAAATTTAGCTGCGAAATAATTTTTTCAAATCGATTGAATATAATGACTCTCAAATGATTGGTCCAAGAGTTTATTCAGAACTAATTATAGAATGTCAATGATTCTGAGCTTGTTTAAAAAAAGATAATTTCATTAATCCAATGGATTCAAGGATTATCTGTAAAAGTTTAGGAGGAGAATATGAATTAAGTGAACAGTTATCAAATTTTACTGATTTAGCAAAATAAGTTTGACAAAAATATATTATTGAAGTTTTTTATAACAAAAATTTAGTTTCTTTATATAGGTCAATTCCAATTACCAAACAAGAAGAAATTGCTTAAAATGAAGAAAAAAACTTAACTAAAGCAGAAATCATTTGCAAAATTGAAATCTTTCTTGAACAAATGAGTAAAAATATTCGAAAAAAGTATTATAGAATAAAATCTAAAATGCATAATGAATTAATAATTATATTAGAAGAGGTAAGGTACTTATTTAATTCAGTTAATGAATCTGATAACTAATGGTTTTGCAATTTTAAAATTTATATATTTTAATTGTTTTGTATGTACATAAACATTTTAAATTTAATAAAATAATATAAAAAAATAATTTACTTTCACAAATTTTATTTTAAATTTAAATCTCACTTTACATTAGTACAATTGCAAATACATTTGAGCATTTCGGAGTTGTATTTTCTAAACCAAGATAGACTATAAATATTTTATTGATAACTATAGCTGACATTAAAAAAAAAATTCAAAAAATACAGTTTTTTTTCTTGTTATTTTATCACATAATAATTATTAAGTTCTAGAAGTGTCTAGAACCTTCTGATCAGCATTTCTATACCATAAAAGAAATGATCAATACTATCCATTTTTGGTAAAATCCCTGACTGTATTAAAGTATTTTCACATTAAAGTATTAATATCTTTGACCTCTTTATGACTAAATGCAATATCAAGTTTTCGTAAATTTGGGTATGAGTTTAAGATGTAACTTATTGATTTATCTATAATCTGCCATACTTTAGCAAAGTGAAACACTTGTAAATCATAGTAATTTTCTGCAATTTTAAATAAAGATTTATCAGTAATATTTCTACAGTAAGAAATATTTAGATATTCTAATTTACAGTATGATCGCACAATTATATATAAATCTTTATCGGTTATTTAAGCATTTCACAAATTGAGATATTTTAAATTAGAATATAATTCCACTATTATAAATAGTGATTTATCACCAAAACCTATATTTTTTTTGAAATCTAAATGAATTATATTCAGAAATGTATTCAAAATACTTTTTATTTTTTAATCTGAAAGTGAATGGTAAAAAATAATTTCCAGATGGGTTGTATTTAAAACATGAGCTGGCTTATTCTTTTCACACATTATTTTTACAAATATTTCTTATTGAATATGATTTCTCTTACTATAAGTATATTTATCTGAAAAATAGTACCTATATTCTCTTTAATTCGATATATTTCTATAAGCTAGGAATGGCACATCTATATCAAAATTGGTTAACAAATAGGGTGGGATAAAGTGATTTATCTATTGCTAAAAAATGTAAAATCTGTTCTAATAGTTCTGGTAAATTAAAAATGCTTGAATGCATTATAAATTTTTCCATTTTATATATTATATCTTCAAATGAAAAAATAAAATTGTGCGATCATTACTTTAGATTAACTAGCTTAGTCTGATCAGTTAGTAAGTTATTGATAGCTCTTAACGTTAAGGTAGAATTCAGATTATTAGTATCATTATAATCCCTTATCTTCCACTCTAACTCAACCAATCTACAAATATCATATTGGCTAAGATATTTATTTATTATACTAATATAATAAGGTAACACACTCACAATATTTTTAATATTTGAAATAAGCTGGCATATAGTTTCTTTGCTGATATTATAATAACTCTTTAGATCAAGATATTTTAAATTAAAGTATAAATTAGTAATTGCATTGATAGTTATATTAGTAATTGCTATACATTAGGAAATATTGAAATATTTTAATTTATAGCATCTCAGGTCTCGGCCTTTTTGGAGATTAGTGATTAGCTCAAAATTTAAAGTATTAGAAATTCCTTTTGAATTATCTGCTGAAAAGTAAGTAAAAAAAATATTATTAGTCGATTATTATATAAAATTTTAGTAGAAGCCTACGTCTCAAAGTATGTAACTATATATCCTAATTGGAATAAAATTTTTTTTTAATGATACCTACCTGAATAAGTGTAGTTTTCTTTGTAATCTTATATAAAAAATTGAAAGAAGACTATATTTTTTTAGATAAATATTCAAATATAGCATTAACATATATCAAATAAATTCTGAATATCTTTTGAAATTTACGTATTATTAACTTTACTAGAACTAGAAAGATTACCTAATAATAATTCATCAGGTGAGATCTTATTATATCTATATTGAGTATCTTTACCATTTTCTTAATAAATTTCTTTTCCTGTTTGGCATGAAGAAAACTTGAGGGTGTTCTTGCTATCAGATAAACCAACTAAATGATAATATCTTTGACTCTTATCAACAGCTTTAAATTTCAATTCATAAGTTATGTAAAGGGATGCATTTAATAAATTAAATTTTGTTCGAATTGATTTTAATTCCAATTTTTTAGCATTATGCAATGTATCTGTATTATCAAATACTCAAACATTTTAAGCACTAAACTCTAGAGATATGATGTTGATTTAGGAGAACCCATGCATATTTTAACTTCATCAGCTTTATATTATGTTCTATCATCGATATCTCTAGCTGGTGTGCAAATTCTTAATAATTTTAGGCAAATTCGATGCCTCTCAGTCCAGGTTGCATTTATGAGCCTATCTTCTCTGTAATCTTTATAAGATATAGCTTTAACAGCTATTAGATTATTAATATCAGCATCTTATAATTGCTTATAAGCCTAAACTATTTCATGTGATTGTAATGCCCATACTTTAAGATGAAATTCTCAGTCAATGATTCAGGTAAAATCTCATAACAATCCACAATATGATACTGGTTTAAAGAGCGTATCTCTTCTAAAATCTTCTTTGATTTATTCTCTAATAATTTAGCAGTCTCACGATTGACAATAGTAGTATTAGATGCATCTATTATCTCTTCTGCTTTAATGGTAAAGGAACTCGCCTTCATTGTTTGGAATAATGACATCATAGTATCTTCAGATTTAGGAATGAGTTCTATGACAGAAATTACCATACTCACATTTCAAAGAAAATCAACCATTCTTCAGTTAAATAAATGATAAGATAAAAATTTTTCTAACATACAAAGGGTTATCAAAAATTTCTAAACGATTTTTATGCAATATAAAACATTTAATTTTTAAAACTCAATAAAAAATCTATATTATAACTTTATTTTATGGGTATTAAAAGTTACATTTTGTACTATTAAATTAATATTTAATTGATCACCTTCTGCCACAATCACCGCTTGAATTCGTGTTAGTATACTATTGACTAAATTTTTAATTACATATTTTGAAATCAATTTTTATGCATTTTTAACATCCCTTTCAAGATTAGCAAGGGTGAGTAAAACCAGTTTCAGTATGCCTTTTCAATATGTCATATACTGTTATTTTGTCTTATCCAAAAGTTTCTGCAATTTTACTATATGAATCACTATTTTACGACAAAAAATTATCACATCACATTACTCTGCAGTTAATTCATTATTTTTTCATTATTGTAGTTGTAGCCGTAAGTTGCAAAAAAAAGAGAAAAGGAAAATTTGAAGTTAAAATGTTATTTAAAGTAAAATAAACAAATAAGCAAATATAAATGTATATAAACATTACCTTTTATATATATCAATTGCATTTCAAAAATAGCGTTTAGAAACTTTTGATAACCTCTGTATATATCACTCATAAATGAATAATTAGTACTTTCTTATTCTGAATAATAGAGTCGATATCTGAAAATATTCCTCTATTCTGAAATTTTTAGGGAAGATATTCACGTTTAGCATTCAACAATCATTAAAATAACCCTTCTTTTATAATAGAAATATTAGATAATCTTTGCTTGATATGATATATATAATCTTTAATGCATTGTATATGGAATAACATCTGATTCATTCTGGCGTTTATTTCTATATAGCTATTAAAGAGATAAAATACTCGCTCAAAATTAGGATTAGTATAAGATACTCTTATTTTTAGAATGCTAGTATAAGTAACTAGTCTACAGCTTTCTATGCTTCTTCAATATTATTGAAATTATGAGCCTTTTTTACTGAATCAAATTTACCATGATATTCCTTAATCTATCTAGAAAATCAATCTTAAAAGCATGAATAATCTTTTGCATATCCTTTTTGAAATAGCAGATAAGTGAAACACTTTTCTGATCCTTAAAAGGTAGTGAAGACATTTGCTTGACCTAATCTCAGAGTTCAACTAATACAGTTTCTTTATTAGAAGTTAAGCAGAATGTTTTACCTTTCTGTGATTGATAAGTATTATGGATAATTGAAAATACTCTATCCTTGTGAAGGATCCTAATCCATTTAATGCTGAGGTCAGTTAAATTATTATCCATTACAATAATGTGTCTCGCATCTTAAATTAATTTATATAATTTTTCTATCAATTGTCTTGCTAAATGACTTTATGCTTAAGCAATTATAGACACTATTTTATTAAGCCATAAGTCATATTGGATTTGAAGACATTTACATTTTTATTGCATTTACAATTATTGGTAATATGATGTAAGCTTTCTATCTGGCATACTACCCTTTTATGATCAGGCAGATTTATATTACCTTTAATATCGTAATATGACTTAAGATTAAGCCTTGTAGTAATAGCATTTGAGTAAGAGTGATGCATGAATAATACTAGCAAATTTACATCATTAGGGATAGCCAAATTTTCAAGAATATAGATTTTTCCTATTTTTCAAAACGATCTCACATAACAATCACCTTCATTAGGTAATTGTCTTACATACCTCTCCTCATATGTTTCTGTCACTATAAGGAGGTCATTATACTTAATTTAAGATGGAAATTTTATGAAGGTTTTAGGAAAACTAGAGGCTTTTACCTTGTGAGATGATCGCAGAGAATTTTTATTTTCTTCTGATTTTTTTCTGCAATAAATGTGTTGCATTCAAAAACTTCCCTACACTTATCACTATTTTGTCAAAAGCGTTTTATGATAAACATCTTAGCTAGCATATACACAACCAAATTACTACTGATTCTTGTCATATATGCATTTACATTGTGAATATTCTAGTAAAGCTTTCCGTTTAAAATATACGAAGTTTTCTGAGTCCTTTTCTTCAATAGTCCAATTTCTAGATAGTTAGAATGTCTTTGTAAAATAAAGTCTGTACATTTTTGTAATATATCATGATCTACAATTATTCTTAGTAAATTGTTATTTTTTTCTGTGCTAAGTAATCAGGGTCTTACTTCAAATTCTAAGCTAGTAAGTGGTTAAACTCTAGTATGATTAAGGTTATTCTACCTATTATCTAGTGAGAATTGAAGAATGCATCTCACATAACCTTTTTTGCTGAACTGATAAGACAAAGGTTAAAATTCTGACCAGGTAATCCTTGATCATTATACTTATCAAATTTCTTCTCAGTTAAGGTATATACTAATTCTATGAATGTTTTGAGTTTATGATGATCAATAAGGAGAGCTGATGCATATAAAACATAGTAGCTATACTTGCTAAAATCTGAAGATGTAGTAATTACTAACCCATTGAGAATATTTTCCCAATTACAGTCAAGAATTCGATACAAGGCTCTTATGAAAGATAGGTAGATTCAAATGAATACTTCTTGTGTCTTAATACCAGTTGTTTTCATATCCTCCTATAAAGCATCTATATTAATTATAGCTCTTAAAAATTTCTAATCATTAATGCATTCGTGAATCCCTGATAAACTATATACTTCTAAAATATCATCTGCAACAGAAAACTTCAGAATATAATTACTATCTTAATTGATTTTGATAACCAATTTATCTTTTACTTTATTCTGATCATAAGCATTATATAAACTAGATCCTTTTTCATTTAAAAAGAGAAATGAATAGATTAGAAGACATTCCAATAACTCCTTTTCATCTGATATATCT
>CAJVPQ010001052.1:0-20734 GCA_910591825.1 Funneliformis caledonium
TTGATAATAAAAAAAATTTTGAAAGTTATTTATTAAAAACTTTTATTATTCAAAAAAAACTTTCCGCCATTCTTTTCGCCGGGAACTGTACTTATTGCAACATATTTTAATGCAAATAAATACAAGACTTAGAGTAATAATTTCTAATTTTTTAAAAATACTGTCTTAGATAATGAAATTATTCTATCTTTACTTATTAAATGTAGGTTACAGTTATAGTATAAAATATAAGATTAATTAATATTTTTTATTAGAACAATTTTTCATTTAAATATTATTGTGAATTTTTTTTAAATTATATATTTATATTAATTATGCCCTTTCTAATACCTACTTGAAAAAACTTTAGTTCTTTTTTCAAAAACATTGGTAAAATTTCAACACTGTTGATATTATTGTCATAATTTTCAAATTATTTCTTGTATTTATAGCTATACAGAAAAGAGAAACGTCTAAATGTGAGTTTAATTCAAGGATTCTGCTATAATATCATTACTCAAAAGTTAATCTAACTAATAATACATGTATTTC
The DNA here is from genome assembly GCA_910591825.1 of Funneliformis caledonium. Lineage (NCBI taxonomy): Eukaryota > Fungi > Glomeromycota > Glomeromycetes > Glomerales > Glomeraceae > Funneliformis > Funneliformis caledonium. The sequence continues at coordinate 532 of CAJVPQ010001052.1, forward strand.
AATGATATTGAGCAACCTAGTTCATTTTCACATTAATCATCAAAATTAGAGACGTCTCTGTAGAGTAATTAATGCGTGTAATAAATCAAACCATAAATAGGGTGATGAAGTTTTTCACATTGCAGATATTGAGAATTTGATTGAAAATTGGATAATTTATTTATTGCTATTTCATCCTTAATGGGTTTACATTCAGTTTGAAATATTTGTTTCTTCTCTAGATAGTCAAAAGTAAGTATATTTCAACACAAATGTATTTAATGCATTTTTTTGAATTGGCTCATTAACATATTTCACGAATTTCAAGGGCAAATTAAAGAAAGGTAGTAGCGAAATTTAGATATAGTATCTTTTTGGATCTCGCTATCTTTTTTGTAGGTAATTTATGCACCTATATTAAAAATCAACCTTCAAGCTATTAATAAAAATTTTCTTCTTAGATGATGCAGCTTCACATGATGATCAAAATCTAAGGCTCTTGTGACAACGTAACGGAGTTAACGATATTTATTAAATTTTAATTGTAATTTTCTTTTTTCTTCTTTTTTGATTTTGTTTTATCTAATCGTATGATTATAAAATCTATGTGAATAAAGAGAACAGCAACTCACCAACCTATTAATTTCTTGGTTTAAAGATTGCGGTCGTCAACCCCGAATTAACTAGTGATGCAATTAAAAGGCCCTTGATCTAATACGTACTATGTGCATTTCAAACAAATAGATTAATTACATTGACATTGCTTAATCATTTGATTCACAAAAAAAAAAAAATAATAATAATATTTATTTATCCGGTTCCTTCGGTTCCATTAGATTTAAATATAAGGATCGAAACCTCAAAATCGACAAAAAATTTGAAACCAGATTTATGACATCCGTTTCAACCTGATTTCTTTTATCCCGATTTTTCGATTCCAACCGGATTAGGTATTCGGTTTTTGTACTAGACAAATATGCTATCCGAACTTTAGCGCGCCTCATTTACAGCAATTTCACAAAATGTGATCATATTTCTTCTCAAGTTTATATCCTTTATAATATTTTTATTATTAAATTAGCTTATCCCATTATTCATTATTTATATTATTTGACAATGTATTTAGCCGTAATAAAACTAAAATTAAAGGATCGAGATAAAATTGAAAACTTACAATAAGCAAACTTCAATACTTCACTTTCAAAATTTCACAAATAGAGCTGCGACCCGTAAGTATTTCAGAATCCAAATAAAAAAGGTATCATATGTGTTAATAATAAATAATTAACGGTTTTGCACAACTTGACGCGTCAACCATTTTAATCAATAAAATAATAAACTTTTTTGTACAGCGTGACGCGTCAAAATCTTATATATATACCTCCACCTTTTTTTTTTCTAACTTTTCTTCAATTTTTTTTTACTCTCAAACTCTAAAACACACCCAACTAAATTTTTATATTTTTATCATATCTCCAATCCAACCCAAACTAAATTTTTAATTCATATTCCATTTATTATATTATTATTAATTTTTTTTTTTTTACGACTTGTAAAAAAATTACGAAGACTACTTCAATAAGCCGTCGGAAAAATGGTCGATTCCAGACTTCGGAAGCTATGTTAAACAAAATTTTGAAGTATATGGGACCTTTGCAATAGAAAAAGGGGAAACGGCTGGAAAAAAATAAAAAATAAGTTAATGCTAAATCTGAACATATTTTGACCTAATGATTTTTTCCGGCAGTTTCCCCCCTTCCTATTAAAAGGTCCCATATGATAAAAATATTAATAAGAATTTTATAATATATTAAATTAATAACACATCTGAAAGAGATGCTATGCGGGCACGCACATTGTTGAAGTCAATAGAGTCTTCTGTTATCTTCCTACCGTACAATGTAAGTTTTAGCCGAATCAGAATCTCTGATAACTCTACTATCTACTTACCGTACAAGGTTTTTTGTGTTGGTTTGTTAAGGTCTATCTTTTTTGGAGGAGAAATTGATTAATATACCTTGGAAAGATCTTCCGAAGCTAAAAAAAATATACAAGCCGCCAAAAAAGTGTAAAAACAAGAGTTCAGATGAACAAATCAAGCAGAAGCAACAAACGTCCAAAAGGGTGAAAACATCCACAGAGCTTGATGATTTAGTGTATATACTTTTATCTATTTATTAACGTCTTAAATTCTTAAATTTATATTAATAAATTAATTCAATTTGATAATAGGAAAGAGCTCTTGATTTGAAAGAACGTGATCTTGTGTTGAAAGAAAGGGAGGTTAAACTCAAAGCTCTGCAGAAATTACAAGTATAGACGATTGAATTTCAGCAACGCATTGTAAATTCTGTGAATTTTCTATTATCTGTCAAGTTTGCCCCAAAATTTGCTTCCGGGTTTAATATAAATAGAATCTGCATTTATGTCGAAACAAAAAAAAAATAAGATATAGATTTATATAAATTACTTTATATATATATAATATTATAATCACATAATTTTATAAAAATATGAAGATAACAACAAAATTTATTTTTAATGATACGAAAATCTGTTTTAAGATAATAATTGATAAAAAAAAGAGGATTAAACCATCCCATTTAGCGAATCATTCATTCCTTTCCTATTTTGGGTTACGAAATCTTCGGAGGGAATTATTTCCGACTTTTTCAAACAATTGTGTTACATCCAACCAAATATAAACCACCTCCAATTACGATCTTTTTTTTTTTTTCAAAACTATACACAACTTGATCTTAGTTTGATGATTTTATTTTCTTTGATGAAAATAAAATTGCGTGATGATAAATATTCTAAAAATATTCTTTATAAAGAATCAATGAATATTGGAATGAGATTCTTTGTGTTTTTTCTTAGAAGGGAACATGATGTTATTTTCCTGATCTTAATTGTTTTTTCTAAATACAAAGGGGGTTTTCTTTTGAGTTCCTTATTGGAATTTGAGAATAATCTCCTTTTGTCATTTAGAAAAAGAATGAAGATTTAATTTATTCAGGAAGTTCAAATTTCTTTATTTGAAATTTTGAAAGATTTATTTATACTGATTCTCTTCTAATGTGATGAAAGTGATTGGGTAATATTATTTATATTTCCAGATTTTATTGTGAAGTTTTGATGATGAAGCCCGTTATTTAGATAATAACATTAATGGCACGATAATGATGTATCAATGTCAAATGATTGTTTTAAGATGAATAAAAAAAAAATAATAATAATAAGAATTATTTTTTCTACAACGAAAAAAATTACATGATAATAATCTAAATGTTCTTCGTACAAATGCAAATTTTAGTCATTTAATTTTCTAACTTCAACATTTTTCTGTAATTCATCCATTGCACGGAAGATTGTATCTGTAATACTTATTCGAGTCAACACTTCATTAGCTTTCCCTTCATGATAATCAATCAGGAGATCTTTAAAATCTATAGGATTTCCATAAGCGATTACAATTTTTTTACCCAATATCGGAAACCGTGGATGATTTCTATTTTCTGGCATGATTTCTTCGAAACCTTTTAAAAAACGAGCAAAATTATTTTTTTTTAAAAAAAAAAAATTATTTGATAAGAAATTATTTAAGTTTACCAACCCTTATGCCATAAAGGAACCATGATGGGTAAATTCGTTGATTCCATCATTAGACGACCAATTCCCCATTTGAATCGCAACATATCTACAGTTTGATTTACTTTTCCTTCGGGGAACATATGAACCTAAGAAGGTAAAGACATCAAGAAAGAAATTTTTTTTTTTTGTCTATGTTAATCTAAATTTATTTTTTTTTTTTTTTTTTTTTTTCAAAAAAAAAAATATTATTATTAATAGTAATAATTTATGCTTACCCATTTGCCTTCATTCAATTTCTCTATTGCGAAATTCATTGCGGGTTGATAAATTCCAGCACCTCGAACAGTTGGAATAACTTGGCCTAGAGCAAAAAATAGCGAACGAGTACTAATACACGCAAAAACAGGTCAGCAAACCTTATGTAGTTGAATGAAGTAAAAGGGAATTTTTTTCAACATACGGGGTTTTAAAACATATCTCTTGAGCGCCAAGTGTCCAACGTATCCTTTGAAGGTTTAAGATGGCCCTAAATGGCAAACTTCCCCAAAGTAACGGATCGTCAACTCTAATTAGAACGACAAATCAATTAACAAAAGATCTATATAATAGATTATATATGTGTGTATATGTATTTAATCTTGGAATACAAACGTTGATAGATGATTTGCAACTATTTATAAAGGTAAAGAAGAATTGAAATTCATTTTTTTTTTTTCAATTTCTTTTCATTTTCATTTCATTTAAAGTTTTTAAAAAAGAAACTTTCATTTACCAGTTAAAATTGGACGAGTTCTATTAGGATCCATCAAAACTTTTAAAAATGGTTCTTTATTATAAACAGTAGTTGACGAAGTACAGAACTTTAAAAAAACTTTACAAATAATTGCACAAGAAGCTATTGCATACCAACTAGCAAATTTCCAAAAGCGTCTGGTCTCTGGTCGAAGAATCATTTTTCCACGATCAACATAATAAGGTAAAGGGACTTTAACGGGTTTTAGGTTAGTGACTGGGTATGGTCTTTCAAGAGAAAATGGGATTTGATCTGCTTCAGGAACCTCGGTTGTCGCTTGATCTCCAAATCTCGGAGGCATTATTATGATTAAAAAAAAGGCTTTTTGAGTTTTGATTACAGTGTATCAAACGGGAACATCATTTGTACGTCCATGATTTGTGCGACATACGAAGTTACACGAACAAAATTGATTGTGCAGAGAGATGATGGGTTTGATAGCGAATTCATTCCGTAAGGGTTAGATAACTTTTCCCGTTTAAAATTGTTTTTAATTATAATCCGTTAGTTGAAAAAAATGTAACAAAGAAAATGTTGAATATATGACACCATTCATTCCCCTCAAAAAAAAAACGTTTATAATTGTTTCCGAAAATGGAAAACATACGCGTAATCAGAACGAAACTTGTGAATGAGCTGAACAAAAAGATCAATAGAATAGCGGTTGTCTCGGAGTGAATCATTTTGGTTTTTTTTTATTCGCTTTTCTCTTGTGCGACGCAAATTGTATCGCAAAATTATCAAGCCAAATTACCCAATAAAGAATCATATTTGACTCAAAATGAATGAATGAAATGTTTTCCATTTATATTATTAAAAAAAAGAAAGTGAGGTGTACTTACTAATTAATGAATTCATAAAAAAAAAAAAAAAATTCCCGCCATCACTTATTTTCTTTTTTTTTTATTACATTAATAAAAGAATTTTTTCCCTTTCACAAATACCCGAAAGCAAAAATCTGGGGGTGGCGCAGAAATGTAGGGAACGGGAATACAAAAAAAGAAAATTTAGCTGTTTATATGTTTCATTGAATACAATTATGGTTTATCTTTATCACTTTGGGGAAAAAAATGTCTTTGAGCAGTTATATTCAATGAAAACAAGCATTATCTTTATCGATTGTCGATGCAGGTTCTTATAAAAGAAATAAATAATAATTTACCTTTTTATGATTTTATTTATTTTTTTTTTTTAGAAACGTTACTTATATATTCTTATTCTTATCTTTATGCTTATAATTGAACATCTAATTTAATAAGGTTTGTTTGAATAAATTAAATAATTTTTACAAATCGTACAAAAAGATGTGAAAGGAAAGTAGAAAGGAACATAAATAGGAGAAAGGGTGACATAAAACTTTGTTTTTATTTGTGTGTGAGAGTTTTTTTTTTTTTTCCTTTTAGTCAAAAAGAAAAGGTTTGAATCAAAAAAAAATGTCTTATCGAATGAAATCTACAATTTTTTGTTTTGAAAAAAAAAAAAAATCCTTGTTCAATGTCTTATTTACTGATTAGCATGATAAAAAACAATAAATTCAAGAAATTCCCTTTGATAAGTTTGATAAGGCGTTTTTTCCGGTTATGCAGAGTTTATGCAAAATCAATTTATGTGGGGATCGCACTTCCTTTGATATTCGTTGTGAAATTTTACAATTTTCTCACGACAAGAAAAAATTTTTTTCAGCCTATACCATTTCAAATCTTTCATAAACGTCTTTTTTTTTTTCCAAAAAAAAAAAAAAAAATGCAAAGTTTGAAACAACGAAAAATAATAATAAAAAAAAAAGATAAACAAAAATAAGTCTTCTAATAACCTTTACTAAACCAAATGGAGAACGCGTCAATAACAAATTTTTTTTTTTTGATTGAAATCTTTCCTTGAAAAATCCCACGTGTATAATTTAATAAATCGCTTTACGTGATTACGTAACACATCCGTATAATCAACCCAACTATAACAAGTAGGTGACAAAATGACAATAAATTAAAAATTGTAGTTTTTTCAAGGAATGAAAATTAAGCAATAATAGGACTAGCATCGGGCATTGGCATTAAAACTTTTTTACTACCGTGTCACCCAATTGCATGTAAGGATGTCGTTTCCCAATTTAGCCAAATGTAGCCAAATAAATTTGGTTTACAAGTCTTTTTTTTTTTTTCCTTTAAAATATAATCTGTTTGTTTGTTTGTTCCATCTAGCTATTTCGATCTATTTTTTATTTTTATTTTTATTTTTTAGCTTTTTGCCAAGGTCTAATACTAGTGTATACTAATATAGGTGATAAAGCAATATAATAATCAACAATTTTAGGATGGAAAATACAATCCACAGAAGGAACAATGGATCCTTAAATAAAATACTCGAGAACTGGTGGGATCTTTTTTTTTCAAAAGGTAAACCCGCGCATTTATTCTCACACTTGATTCACACATTCATCAACAATAAGAAACTTATTAAGGGTCCAGAATATGGATACCGTAACTTAGTGTGGTTTTTTACAAAGTCAAGTACCGTGGTTGCTTACGTTTTTTGTAAAACATGCTCACAAAAGAAAAACAACAATCCTTGACGCTAACGTGTTTCAGGTAAATATATCTCGCACCATATTTTGAGACAATGCCGCACATTCATTTCTTTTGCGACACAAGAATGTATGCCATGATTCTTACTCGGTAACGAACAAATTTCATAGAATCGACGGCTTCATGTGAAATGTAAATATTTATATGACATGATCTTTTGGTTATGGATCGAACGATCCTTGCGTCGGTTAAGTTATGATGACAAAGACGAAGGAATGACGATCATTTTGCTGTGCCGCAGATGGTTGGGAATGCTTTTTCCGATCGACGTATTTACAGGATTTTTTTGGACTTGTTATTCTAGTTACCGTATGTTGATAAGAACTATCCTTTTCGTCAACCAATCAAAAATGATGATAAGTTATCATTCCAAGTTATCGGGTATTTAAGAGATTTTCAGATTGCACTCCCTTTTTTCTCTTTTTTGATCTTTTTTTTTCCCAAATTACTTGTAATCAAAAACGAGTAGCTAATCTTGAATTACTCGGGGAATGAAATTCGATACGTTAGTTGATTGCTCGATTTACATGTGATAAACTATCTGCGTTTTAGCGCGAGAATAGCTTTGAAATCGTCCCAAATATTTATATATAATTTATATGGCTGATTAACAATCAGGGTTCTTTGTAAAATGAAACTTTTTAAAAAAAAAAAAATACGACTATAACGATTGTTAAAAGATGTATTATCACGTGAACGTGAAAGGAAATGACAAATTTTGGTCGCTATTGTTCTCTGTTTTATTTGAAAATTATTTTCAATTTTGTCTTTTACAATGGGAAATTGAAATCTTTTTTTTTATTTATGCATATTGATTCTATAACCGAATGTGTTCCAAAAATACCACTCTCGGTTATGGCAAGTCATGTTGTGGATCCGTGTCACAAATAATTACCTGTTTTTCTAACCAAATTCATTTCCCACTTTCTCAAAATTCGATTACAATTCGGTTTAGTTAGTTATTTACCCATTTAATACCCCAAATAAAGAGATAATTTCTGCGGGGTAGTGATATACCGTATGTATTTTATCATGATATATCCGATAAAGAGTCGTGCTCTTTTTTCTTATTTCGTTCAATCGTTTTTTTTTTCGAAAGGTTGTGAACTTATCATTGATCTACGAATTGATAAAGTGCATAATCGAAGCGCTTTCGGCCTTTGAATTTAAATTTTTTTTGCTGCGAAGGATAAAATGACTTTTAAATGGTACGTTGGTGTGATACAATGAAAAACATGACCGGCCAATAATTTCACGGGAATTGACCATTTGACTCGGTTATTTTGCCACCACAACTCCTCCAATCTTTTTTTGAAGACAAAAAAAAGAGATGCTTTATATTCCTAATACCGTTTACATTTGCTGCGGAATCTCTATATCTCGGACGTTTTAGGAAGGATTAGTCATAAATTGTTATATCGGGTCATTTCGGACACTGATTGAGTTGACAATGGTATTACATTTGGGTAACTTCCTTTCAGCTTAATATACGTTATTCCCAATCAAAAAAAACACCGTTTTGAAAGAGTCACGATAATTCTCCGTAACAGATGTTTGTTGGTTTTTCCGAATTCTCCCTTTTTGAAATAACAAAAAGAGAAGTAAAAAAAAAACAAAAATCTTTTTGGTTTGGGAGGAAAAACGCTCCTTTTTTTTTTTTTTTCATTACTTCATCAAAAAAAAAAAAAATGTATGAATTAAAAAAAGACGACATCATTTTTTTTTTTTTTCTTGTGGTTCAGGATGCGTGATGTCTCAACATTCTAAACCCAAAATTGCAAAGATTATTTGTGATAAGCCCGAAACAAATCTCTTTTTTTCCTGTTCTTGGGCGTAGTATTATACTATATGTTAGATAGTATCTAGGAATTAAATAATAATAATAATAATGATAAATACAAAAAAATTATATAATGCTGACCAAAAATCCTGATATGGACGATAAACCAACAATAAAGATTCTTTCTATTCCAAAAAAAAAAAAAAATACTTTTTTTTTATTTTATCTGGTATAAAAAAAAAATTTTAATTTAATTTTTTTTTTTTTTTTTTTTATCTACATATCTTTATTTATCTTGTTTCATTACAACACACGTTTTCTAATTAATAAATAAAAGTCTTACTTTACTTTGCGTAATACACTATACATTTTTCTCACCAATTGATCCAAATATATATATATATATTGTATATATATTGTATATCCTATTGTAAAGATCAAAAGACAATATTCAAACAAAATAAATAATAATAATAAAAAAAAAAAAAAAAAAAAAAAAAAAAAATAAAAAAAAATTTAGTATATAAATTGACCCTCTTTTACATCTCTTTCCTCTTTGAAATTTTTTATTTTACAACAATATCCTTTTTTTCTTGGAACAACTTTTTAAACAGAAAAAAAAAAAATAAAATAAAATTCCGGTCTAAACTCTTTAATACACAAAAAAATCTATTTCTTACTCTAAAATTAGCCCATAAAAGCCTCGATAATTTCACTCTCCCATAAAATTTTTTTTTCTTTGGACAATCACCTTTGTTGTTCCCCTTTTAAAAAAAATAAATAATTCAAAAAAAATAAACGTTTTTATTCTCTCCTCGGTTTTGCATGAATTTGTAAGCCTCTTTTTCTTTAATCGATGGTCATATTGTCTTTTTTGTTGGTTAAAATCGTCAAATTTGTTTATTAATCGGTTTTCCTCCCCTCCTGTTTCTCATAGGTATCGAACGAAATTTCTTGCAACGATAAATATTCTTCACTTTATTATAATCACGTATTATCCCTTGTTGTTAGATTATATAATATAATCCGACAACAGCTTCTTCACTTTGTCAAGCTGCCTTCAATAATACCTAATAGTCGGCCCATGGCCATTGCCATCAAGAATTCAACAATAACGACTTCAACCAAGGAATATCAATCTCATCAAAGGAGTTGCTCAATGCAATCAACAATCATGATCCCTGATGATAATTTAAGTGGTATCATTCCTGGTATTCAACATCCTCCCGAAATTTGCGTTGATTACCTCTCTCATGATTGGAAAAAGGAAGATGACATTTGGACTTCTTGGAAAGTCATGTCTAAACAAAAGAAGGAGATTGCGAATGGGGTTCGACTCGAAAATGCCTCTTGGAGAACTTGGGCAAAACAAAAGTATGACCTTAAAACCGTGAATCCTGAAAAGTTAAATTGGTAAGTCGGTCATTGAATCAAAACTACCCATGGTTCATTTGTCCCTGCGCCACAGCTCTTAATAGATTATTTTTTTTTCGACGTTTACTTTTATAAGGTCCAAGGATAGTGATGTAACTTGGTTGTATGGACCTTTACATACCGCGTGGTCGCCAAATCGTCATGTCGATTCACAAAAATTACACGCCGAAGATAACCTTCACCTCATGCAATCCTCTACTACCAAATCATGCTTGAAAAAAAAATCGATATCGGATATACTGTGCCCCACCATTAAAGGAAGATACGGTTCTTTAGTATCGAGCAATTCCGATACTCAATTATACAAGAGGGATCAAGACGGTGATGCGGATTTAAGCGATTGTGAAACCGCTTCGACTTGTTCGTCAATATCTGGACCAACGACGCCAACAACCGAACCAACAAAATCGGTTTTATTGCCCACCGAAAATGATGGTTCACATCATCGAAAAATTCAATTTAATGATCGCGTTGAGCAATGCATCGCCGTTGATAGTGATGAAGAACTTGATGATAAATATGCTGTTTCGGATCCAGAGAGTAGTAGTGATGATGGGATTGAAATGAAAATTTCTTCAAAGAAGAAAAGAAAAGACTGTTCAACAATATGCAAATTAGCTCCTACAAAACTAAAAGAAGATCGAATTCATAACAATGAATATTCCTCATTATATTCAAACAACAAACGTCGAATAACTACTACCAATGGATCTACCAACACCGCCGCATCTGCCCCTACCACTACTGTTGCCACTTCTTCGTCAACACCACCGTCCTGGATTGATGACGATGAAGATTTGGATGTGGATGTGGATGAGATTTTGAATTTTGGTTTAGAACATTCTACACATTATCATACTGGAAGGATAATATCACAGCCCCCTCCTAATAAGTTGCAAGATGAAAATCAGCCTCCTCAAGATCATGATGATCATGGGATTGTTGTAAAGGCCGTTAACATTGCCACTGGTGTACGTGAAATAATTAACTTGGTTTTCAACTTGTAATGTTTGTTTTCGAGAGAATGAGAGGGTGCCAGAAGGGATTCGGAAAAAAAAAAAATAAAATTGGAATGAAATTATAGATAATAAGGGGATAATTTTCATGGTATCCTCTCAATCTCTCTACGGTTCATTTAACAAAGTTTAAACAAAGAAGAACCGACAATTCCTTTTTTTTATTCATTTTTTTTTAAGATTTACCTTTTAAAAGCATTCTTCCCTACTCTTAAGATTTCAAAAAAGAAAAAAAAAAAGAGAGAAAAATATATTCCTTATTCCTTTATTAATTATTTTGTGATTGATTTTATATCATGACAAAAAAAAAAAAACATGAACAATGAAAAATTTACAAAAAAGATTACTACACACAACTTCACCTATTTTTTTTTTAAAAATCTCATGCTTTTATATTAAAAAAAATTTTTTAATTCCTAACATTTAGACATTCACATTATGGCTTTCTTTTTTTTTTTTTTTTTTTTTTTTTGCTTTTATCATTAAAGAAACAATTCAAAGAAAAAAAATTTTAAACTAAATAACTCCTACTCTTGTATATATTCAAAAAAAAAAAAAAAAAAAAAAAAAAACAAAATTAGCTAGTTTCGGTTTTAGATTATTTTTAATGCTTTATAGTTTTAAGAACAAAAAATTTCCTCATTCTACGATTGTTATGTAGTGTAAATACTTCATAATAACAAAAAAAAAAAAATTTTAAAATAAAAATTTAATCAAGATGTTATAAAAGTAATTCTCATTTCTGTGATTATTAAATTGAAAACGCGTCGACTCTTTTTTTTTTTTTTTTTTCCTGAATAATCATTTCGCATACGCGTTTTTACCGATTAACATATTATTACATATATGAATAAATAAGTGAAATACTATTTTTTTTTCATTCCGAATTAAGATGCACAATAAATATCAAACAAATCATTTTTGTTTACCAAATATGATACATTTAATAATTTTTTAGCTAAATAAATACATTTTAACCATTGTATGAGCTAAAGCATATAATTTTTAAAGTGACATTAACTACGTTAAGATAGGATGCACACCTTTAAACGTTTAAACATTTACCTTATTTACACATGATAAAAAAGTGGCGTGGTCAATAATGGGAAAAACGTTTGTTGATTTGGTTACTAAATGTGGAATCGAAATGAAAGTTTTCCATGAATCGAATGACTTCTCCTCTTCCCGTCGGAATAACGATTTCAATATTATCAAAAGAGTCGAACGATGGTCTAAAAATTTAAATTTCCACTTATAGTATAGTATTGTGTAATTGCGTCATTATCACTCGTTATTTGGGGATGTGTCGCAACGTAAATGCGTAGAATTAAAATAGATATTCGTCATTCCGATGCGCTATTTTGTCGTTTTATAAACATAATAATGTTTCACATGTTTTCAAGAGATTTGTTTACACGTGGAGCTATTTATAGATTAATTAATGTATGCATGACGATATATAAGATATAACACCTCTAATGCATTACTTAGAAATCAACATGATTGTCGGGATTGACTTATAGGGTCGATGTCGTAAGTAATTTAATAAAACTTGGCTATCGGGAAATGACGGATAAAAGTTTGGATCAAAAAATTTGTATTCTCGATTTCATACGCAGTGATGTATGATATTACGTAATTCTGCATTAGATGAAGATCACTTTAATAATGATTTTTTTTTTTTTTAAAGTTCGTCGCACATTTTTCTTGCTAACTTTAAATATGTACTAGGGGAGACTAAGAGAGGAAAGTAAATAAAACCCTTTCATTCTTTTAAGCTTTAAACGAATTATGGTTAAATAATGGGAATCGATGACGTTATGATATTGAACATTTGATCTAATCACTTGACCTGCATAACATACTATTGTTCGTCTTTATATATCATTTTTTGGGCGTTTGTTGGTTCAAAACATCAAATTTATATATATTAATATTATTACCGTAAACAGAACTTTTTAATGGAAGGGAATAATCAGAAAACGGTTAAAATAAAAAGGGTTTATTCTTTATTGATATTGTAAATGAAACACAATGGGTACATCAATAAAATGCACAACAGAATGGTAACACGGCATACGTAAATTATGGGGAGGGTATAAATCAAAAAATTGACTTTTTTTTTTAAGGTTTTTTTTTAAAAAAAAAAAAGTGAGAATTTTTTGGGGCGTAATGTTTACGAACAAAAAAGTGTGGGGTATTTGTGCATCCTAAACGATTTTTTTTTTTTTTTTTTTTTTTTTGGCGATGCATGACCTCTTTTAGCGGTTAAAAAAGAGTTATCCGCTAAAGAAAGGGCTAGATCGGTGCTGAGTCAAAAAATTTCAAAATTTGTTATTTTGACCCGAAATCCGAGTGAGAACCGAGTCATTGATTGTTATTATTATGATTGTTTTCGTTTTTTTTTTCCTTCAAGGATGAAAAATTTGAAGGTTCCCTTTTGAAGGAATTGAATGCAATGGCTTTCTTGATTGTTTGATGAGTGATTCCACACCCTCTTTACTCTCATGTATAAAGTCACGATAAAATGGGTAAAAGCAATTAATTAAAATTCAAGCCTTACGATACCAGTTCCTTTGAAAAAAGAAAAATAAAAATAAAAAAAGATACGATGAGTTGACTGCGCAAAAAACAAGAGATCTACGAAATGTCGTGCAACGTATGTAATCAATGTAATCTAATATAATCTAATATAATTTAGGAAATAAAATTTTCCCACCCCACAAAGGTACCACTTACCAAATTAATATAATATTAAAGTAAACAAAAAAAAAAAAATTTTACCCCACACTTTTTATTATATTCTCTATTTCCTATTTTAGTTACAATGTTTAATTCGAACAATATCCATCTTGCTTAAATTTGAATTCTTGGGAAATTTTTTTTTTTTTTTTAAAAAAAAAAAAAAGTTTAAATGAAATACGGGTTACCCTTACATGCATAACTTGTTGAATGTGAATTTTTTTTTTTTTTTTAAAAAAAATCCTCGTTATTAACGTAAAATAAAATAAGTAAAAGAGTTTTTGCATGTAATATTCAACGCATTTAATAATCATCTACATCCGTTGATGTTAAACTATCTTGACAGAAAAAAAAATGATATGTGTTGTGCGTTGCACAATAATTGAGTCGATGGAAATCATAGACGAGAATATGAGAATATGAGTATTGTGAGATTACATAACATCGTAGCCACATCATATTACCTACCTGCAATTACACGGATTTTTCTCACACTTTATTCCGAATTTGTTCAAATTGTCCCATTTCTCTCTCACACAACATGCAACATGCATTCTATTCATCATACTATTCAGGGATTTTTTTTATTTCCTTTCTATGAAAAAAAAAAAAAAAAAAAAAAAAAAAAAAAACTCCATAAGACATTATATTATATTCAGGGACCTTCCTTTCTCAGGAAAAAAAAAATTTATTTCCCTTATTGATTGGTCATTACATGCATAACTAAAGTTAAGACAATGAATGATTCAAGGTTTTTTTTTTTTTTAAAAAAAGAAAAAAGCAAATTCGGATATCTGTTGATTAATTTGACGATTCCAGTAACTGGTAAACCGCAGCAAATTAAAATCTAGCCCCTTACCTCTGGGATAATTGGGATTTGAATCACATGGACAATCGACCATCCATTTCCAATCTTCCTCCTTTTAATGGTAGAATCCTTAAAAAAGATTCATAGTGTAACCACATTGAACTGAGTTTAAACTGAGTGAACGGACCATCTCCTTTTCATATTTAACTAAATTTAGTTAGCACACGGGGAAGTTCGTGTTTATAATGCCGACTCAGGACCATTTGTAGATCAAATTTATTCTTCGGCCGATTACGGATGATGATAAGAATTTTGCTAAATACATTTTTGTTTGCAAATCTTGGTCAGAAATTAATTATTGCACGTGATATTTCAACATTTCGCGCAGATTTAACCCTTGTTTTTATTTTTTTTTCTCTCACGACAATGAAAACGGAATAGATCTACCAAAAAAATAACCGTTATTTGAAATTAAAAATAATCAATTGATGATAATTAACTGTAATAGCATAAGTATAAAGACTAGTTTTAAAAAGCATTAGCATGAGCTCAAATGTAAAATTTCTCGAATTATTTTGTGCATTGCAGATAATAAATGGTCTAATGAAGAAGGAATTATTTTTTATGTTCAAACATTTATTAGATTACTTGATAAACACTCGTATCACGTGCTAACTTCAAAAATAAAAATAACCATTTAAAGAGATTCTAATGATTTACTCAACAAGGTAATTCATAGTAAGAAATGAAACCAGTTATATTCATGAAACTTCTGTGAGATGTAATGTTCTCATCGTACTAGGTCCGAAAAAGTAAAAAATTTTTAAGTTGTGAATGGGAAAATTTGGTTTGATTTTTTGACAACTTTTATTTATGGTTAAATAAATAAAATATTTTCACAGGTCATGTATCTTCAACCGGATGCACTTTTGTTTACATAATGATCATTTTACATCAAACCTAAAAATTACTTTCTCTGACATCCGCATCAATTTGCAAAAACTGTCAAGTCTGAGAAAAATTGTCAAAAAAAAGATGTAGAATAACAATTTTGCAAAATCTCAAATGTATTTTAAAATCTATATTAAAGCTTTATTAGTATCGATTGTTTATTTTCCGTGATTATTTATTCATTTTCTATTTACTGCGAATTTTACATCAATGAGAAAAGAAAACTTTATTGATATAAATATTCATTAAGAAGTCGATATTTATAAAATATAAACTTACCCTTCAAAAGTTGCTTGTATTAAAGTGACACTTACCTTTATAAAATATATAAATATATCACAACAATTGTATTCCATGATCGGTAATTTGATCGCTGTATAATTTGCTCAATAGAACTTCTTATATATTTTATTTATCAAATTACATAATAAATAATAATTCATATTTATTCTAAACCTCACCTTACTATCATTTTAATCCAATGTCAAAGCTTCATTCTTCATTGAATTCAAGAATTGCTTACAACTAAAATATAACACTAATAATAGTGAAGTAAATATGAATTAAATCTGAATTATTTATTATTATTCTACATACTCGCCTTCTTCCGCGCTTGAATCATCATGTTTGATGACTTCTATTTGGGTTTCATCATTTTTGGGTGATTGAGATCTTAATAGCACCTCTGGTTTAGGTGACATATTTTTATAAATGGTTTCTTGCTTAGGTGAATGATTTTTAAAATCATGAACTCTAGGGGACCTTGAAGAACGAGATATATAATCACTATGCTTTTGTTCATTATATCTATTATATTCTTGGT
This sequence comes from Funneliformis caledonium, assembly GCA_910591825.1. Lineage (NCBI taxonomy): Eukaryota > Fungi > Glomeromycota > Glomeromycetes > Glomerales > Glomeraceae > Funneliformis > Funneliformis caledonium. The sequence continues at coordinate 17,034 of CAJVPQ010001052.1, forward strand.
ACCTAGATTCTGTATATCTTGCTTCTGTTTTAGCCTTCTGATAAATAACATGTAATATAATGTTAAGACGTGTAATAAAATAACGAAAAATTATCATTTATGAACTAATTATGAAATGAATAAATCAATCTACCTTTCGTCGTTTACGTTTATCACCACCTTCCTTTTCTTTATCCGAATAATCTCCACTTTCAGCTGAATAATCAGAATAATGATGAGATCTTCGGTGATGAGAGGATCGGTGACTACTCTTGTGCTTTTTTTTACGATCGCTAGTTACGTGTCGATCTTCATCAATATCATCATCTCTAAGAGTTCCTTCCTCTTCTTCACTATCATCCCCCTTTCTGAGAATTTTTTCCTTGTAAGAGAAAACAATACATTGATATAATTATAATTATAGATGGATAAAATTAATTTCAATCTATATTTATTAAAGGATAATTACCCTAACTCGGTCAATAAATTTATTAAAGACTTCCAAACGTTGTTCCTCAGATTCTATTGCTTGAAATTCGTCGGTTTTCTCGAGAATTGGTCGTACCTGATGAAAATACAATAAAAGAACAAACCGTAAAAAGCCCAACGCCAAAAAAAAAAAAAAAAAAAAAAAAAATGAAATATGATGCTCCAAAATGTTCAAAACCGTCATTAAAAAACCAAGTCTTAATGATTTAACAACAATTCATAGTATTAAAATGAAACAAAAAAAATGCATATTACGAAGCATTGTTGGGAAAAAAAAATTAAGTCGCACCTGCTCCCATGTAGTGTCGGGTGAAATCATTGCCTCAAAATGCCTGAGAATTGCTTTAAATGCATCTAATCTTCTACGTTGCCTTCTTTCTTGTTTTCGTTGTAACTTAGTTATTGATACAAAGATAGGATTAACAATTGATTTCCTGAAATCAATAAATATTAAAGAAAAAGCACCTGTTCAAAAATTATCTTTAGATTAGTTTCGTCAACCGAGGAAACACGTTCATCCGAACAACATGCGACTTGAAATAATTCGAATGTCATTCCAAAGTTTATAGTGATTTCTTTTGCCTTAATTAATGCAAAAAGTTTGAATTTATAAATAAATTACAATACTCTAAAAATCACAAATAATTACGATTTGCGAATTTACCTTCATAATTTCGACAACAATTTTACGTTGTTGATATAAAAGTTCGTCAAGTTCCTCGACTACATCCCAAAATAATTCAAGAGGACTTGATCCAGGCTGTCCAAGCATATTATGATACCGCTCATCTGCGTGAATTAATGGATATGTTTCTTTCCATTTTGATTTAGCGGTTATCACATGTTTATCCCGTAATTCATTCATCAAAACCCTATACGCATCTCTATTTCTTCGTTGTTGCCTAGTTTGCTCTTCAAGATCCCGTTTTTTCTTTTCGGCCGTTTCACGTTCTAACGATTTGATGTGCTCTTCATACACAGCCAAGAAATCTAACATGTCCATTTCCCGAAGAGTTTTATCCTGTTGGTATTCGAGAGTATTCATATATATTTGTTGAGCATCCGCCCACCGTGTGGCTTCTGTAATGTTCGGAAGTGATCTTAAAAGTTGATTGAATTTCTCCATATTCTCTTTACGGATAGCTCTTTGTATTTCCTAAATAATGATATTAATTAACTTTATAATTGAATTACCTTTATCATACTATAAATTAATCATGGCACTCACCTTTTCTTGTTTACGAAGGTCATACACGTACTCACTAAATATTTCTTCACGCAATCTCTCATCCTCTATAGCTTTAAGTGCTGGCTCTTCACTCAAAATATCACAAACTTTTCTATAAACCCAACATTAATTATTATTATTATTATTTGTATAAACAAACAGAATAATAAATAAGTGTATACTAGCTAAAATTCATGAACTGAAAGATATAATCAAAGATCCATACCGATAACGAGTTGAAGAGTTAATTTCCGGATGCGATTCAAGTAGAGAAACAAAATCTTGACGAATTTTAATGGCTTTCGCTCTTTTTTCTTCCTGATAATGTAAAGATACATAAGATAAATATATTCGATATGTAATTTAGTTAATATTAATACTTACTTCTTCTTTCTTTCGAAGATCTTCTGCATAATCATGAAAAGCTTGTTTCCGCTCTGCCAATGTTTTAAGTGCCCGATACATAGGATTCGCTATTATAGCTCGCATAGTTTGTTCCCAAGTCCAATCTGCTTTAACACCCTTGAAAAAGGAAAAAGAAAGAAAGTAAAAAAAAACTCTCTAAACCAAGAAATAATTTTCAAACCATCTTACAGATTCTTTAAGCAATTCTCGAAAAGCGGCTTCGGCTTCCTCTTTAGTGTCAAACTCAACCTTTTGAGGTTCAGGTTGCTGAATTGATATGGGTATATTTGATCCGACTACAGGAGCAGCTACCCCCATAGATTTTATAGGTATATTGACAGGAGTAACATTAACAGGGCTAACAGAAGGAACAGATAGTTGTCTTGCACGTTCCATATCTTGTTGATTTGGTGAAACAATTGAACCATTTGATTGATTCGAAGTTTCGATGTGCCTAGAAACGATATAAATTGTATCAATAATAAGAAATATTTCATTCAATTCAATAAATAACATTACGTACAAAGATGGATTCATGTCTATTTCCAATTTATCGAGAAAATCTAGAATAATTGATAAATAAAAATATAATTAATTATTTAATTAACTTTTTTTTTTTACAAGCCTAATATCATTTACATACCTTTATATTCAGCTGGAATTTCCCATTTAGACTCTTTTGTAATAGAATTATAGTAATATTTACGACCACCTTCTGCTGTAAATTCTTTCCAAGCACAAGACCCTAATGCTCGCTGAATTATAAAAATATAAAATTAGATTTATTCTAAAGTATAAACTTAACATGCGTTAAGAATTTTTTTTAAAAAAAATGTTACTTCTTCGGCAGTTTTCAATTCCTCGGGTTTGTCCCAACTACTTTGCTTAGAAATTGTATTGAAATAATATTTACGTCCGTCGGGTGAGGTATGTTCTGTCCAAATTGACATCTAATATATAAAAAGGGCGTTTAATTTTTGCGAGTAATAAACTATGAATAAAAAAGAAGTATCATACAGATGGGGGTGCAAAAGGGGGAGGGGTTTGTCCAGGTACGAAAGGCTGGTTTTGAACCGGCCGTGAAGCATACGGAGAAGCTTGATAACCAGGCCTTTGTGGTGGTTGAGAAATCTAATTTTTTATAGATCGATAATTAATTCCTTCTGTTGGAATCCTCTATGATATTCAAAATCTTTACTTACTCCATAAATGTTTGGTCTTGGCTGATTATATTGCGAGGGTGCACCTGGAGGAGGATTCCACGACATTGTTCGTCCAAACCAAAAAAAAAGTATAAAAAATATAACGATCTGCGTAATTTGATCATTTATGCAGTGTAAACCTCACGTGGTTCGTCATCATATGCTCTTTTCATAAGATCATCTGATGTGACTTTTAAAAAATTGTATTATTACACACGTGATTATCCCGTGACAAACGCGTCAAAATAATTGCAACACGCCCCCCATCATTAATTATGTCTTCTCCTATTTTGACAAGTCTCTTTCTAAAGTTAATCATACTCCGATCATATTCTTAAGCTCAAATTTGTTTACATTTTGAGTATACTCTAAAAAGGAAAGTGAATTAAAAGGAAGTG
>CAJVPQ010001053.1:0-20728 GCA_910591825.1 Funneliformis caledonium
AAGATGAAAAATTTGATGTTAATTTATTTTTTTAAAAGAAAGATCACTAAATTAATTTCTTACCTTTTTGTAGATACTGAATTCTTAAGCTTGAATTGTTCAGAAGTAAGTTTGAGGAAAAATCTAATGTTAATTTATTTTTTAAAAAAAAATCACTAAATTAAAATTTCTTACCTTTTTGTAGATACCACCTTCTTCAAGACTTGATCATTCAGAGGTATGTCCTATGATGAAAAATCTAATGTTAATTTTTTTTTAAAAAAAAAGGATCACTAAATTAAAATTTCTTATCTTTTTGTAGATACCGCCTTCTTCAAGACTTGATCATTCGGAGGTATGTCTATGATAAAAATATTAATGTTAATTTGTTTTTAAAAAAAAAGATCATTAAATTAAAATTTCTTACCTTTTTGTAGATATCGCCTTCTTCAAGACTTGATCGTTCAGAGATAAGTCTATAATGAAAATATTTATTTAATATTAATTTTTTTAAAAAAAAAAAAAGATCTATAATACTAATTTTTCTTACCTTTTTGTAGATACCTCCTTTGGATCATTCAGAGGTAAGTCTATGATGAAAAAAATTTATTTAATATTAATTTTTTTAAAAAAAAAAAAAGATCCATGATACTAATTTTTCTTACTTTTTTGTAGATACCTCCTTTGGATCATTCAAAAGTAAGTCTATGATGAAAAAAATTATTTAATGTTAAATGCTGATATTAAATATTCTTTTAAAAAAGATCAATAAATTCATTTTCTTACCTTTTTGTAAATACCAGATTCTTCTAGCATTAGATCGTTCAAAGGTAAGTTCTATAAAGAAAAACTTTAATGAAGTAAATTACGTTAAAGCAATTTTATTTTTATTTCTAAGATTATATTACATTTATTATGTAAAAAATTCTATATCAATATGTAATTATAATAAATAAAATAAAAATATAGTATCGCATTATTAAATATTACATTTTCTCTTAATGCAAAACTTATAAAATATTACATTGTCTATTATACACACTTCTCTAAATGCACCGGTCCTAAGGGGGTAGATATTGATTAGTTTAGGCAAATGACTATGTCATTTGTCATTTAATGTTGAAATGACCCAAATGATACACGACCAGTCATTTGAGATCATTTGGGTCATTGACCATCACTGTCTCGTAAATATTAAAAATGTTTTTTAATTAAAACATTTTTTGATTCTTAAATTAGTAACAAAATTATATAAACTTTATAACAATTCTCAAGTTTTATCAGAAAGTTTTTGCGATATTCTAGTTCTTCTATATAATGCAAGCTTATACCTTTTTATAAAGCTATGAATCTATCACTGAGATGTTTTAAATTCTTCTATTAAATCATCATAAAGAATCAACAGCTCTGGTTCTTTTAAAATTTCAAACATCCTGTTTCATATAGTTCTATAGGTAACCATAAAACCTTGTTTCCTTTGTTCTATTATCCATGTATATAGCTTTTCTTCTGCTTCTGTAAAAAAAACTTTTTAGTCAGAACTAACGCGCTTACTTGTTTCATTCATTTTATCTGTTTAACAAGCACTAGTATTTACCCAACGTTCTACTATGATTATATCAAGGTTAAAGTGTCTATCAGCTTTATTCTGATCATATTCCTTTGCATAATTGACCACTTCTTTTTTTTGTTTAATGGAGTATGAGTTTTGTGTTTAAGAATTTGCGACATTATTTTTGAAAAGCAAAATTTAATCAATGCGAATTTCAGAAAATATTTCAGATTTTTTATTTAAACTATCCTAAAATAAGCATCTCTATAGCAAAAAATGAGTGCTTATTTTTAGATAAATATGGTAATTAATTTACTTATATTATTTATTAATTTTAATAAGTATTAATAATTCATTTTTTAATCAATTTAATCATGATAATTTAATTTTATTTATAAAAGTTTATTTAAGTAATTACAAACTGTATTTTTATAAATTTATTCTATATACAGTGTTACTAAATAAATGTTTTATAAAAATTATAATAATATAATATAATTATGAAAATACTAAATATATTTATAAATTAAATTTTAATTATATTATTTTTATAAAAAAATTAATATAAATAAAATAAAATATATATATTTAATCTATATTTAAATTACTTACTTATTCATTATTTATAATATTTAAAGATTCTATTATAATTAAAAATATATAAGTTAAACTAAAAAATTATTAAATTATATATATATATTATTATAATTACCAAATTTTTGACTAATTTCTAAACTTTTATTTTTAAAATCTAAAATTTTATTTAATTTTTCAGTAAAATCAAGTAAACAACTTGTATGAAATACTTGTGGATGATCCTTAAATTATTATTTTGATTTTGCTTAAATACTTTATCTGAATTATAAAAATCTATAATATCATCTTTTAATTCTATATCAAAATTTTTACTTTTAATATTATTAATCCATTTATTAATAATCTCTTTAATTTCTAATGCAGTTGACCTTTTTAATGGATTCTTATCCCAACATTTTTTCATTAAATTTATATAACATTGTGGAACATTTTCAATAATTTTAGAACGTTTTCCTTTACAAATATCTAAACTAAGTTGAAAATTATAAGCTTCATTATTAAATGGAGAGACTCCTGAAATTAGTTCCCACATAATCATAGAAAAACTATATATATCACTAGTTAAAGTATAAGATTATCCTCTTAAAACTTCAGGAGCTACAAATGGTAAAACACCATAAATATTATTTTTTTTAGATGTTTGAAAATAATCTACAGGTTTACATAATCCTAAATCACTAATAGATAAAATATTATTCCTAATATTTAAAATATTACCATGATGAAAATCACAATGAATAAGATTCTTTTGATGTATTTCTTCAAGTCCACTAATAATATTCATCCAGAATTACACAAAATTTCTCTGATACACTCATACAGCAAATGCATAATTATAATTTATCCTTTGATCGACACCATTTAATTATTTATGCGTTCTAATTGATTAATAATATTTAAAATTTGACATTATCTATTGCATTTTAAGAGAATTATATTTTAAAGTGTTTTATTTTTTTGTATACAATTATCATTTAATTGTCTTGTTCTAAATATTATGCCAAAGATACGAAAAAAAATGCTAGTTTCGCAATGTCTAATATTTATAATTGAAATTAGTTTAAATAAATTATAAAATTATACAAATTTGAGAAATGCTATATTTAAATTATCCCGAGAATCTAATCCCTCGTCATATAAGTTTTCGTATTGTCATCATAAGAATGATTTACAACTCTTCAATTAGTATAATTAAATAATGTAATAAGGAAAAGTTTTTTAGACAGAATATTTCGCTAATCATAGTTTAAGTCTTCAAATAAGAATAGAAAATAATATTTTAAGTTTTGCTGTAGTAAAATATTATTGGTTTTTATAAATTTGTTCATAATAGCCTGTTCAATTCTTTCGGCTTTTTGATCGGAAATCCATTAACCAATCCTAACATGTGATCAAAATCAAAAATTGAGTACGCTGATCGGATCATTTTTTTTTCATATAATAAATTAACAAAATGTAGGAAGAATATTTCGTTGTTGTTGAAGTTCTACTTGAAGAATATTTTGTTGCAATTGAAGAGGAGCTTGAGAAACTTCTTGCTGAGAGTTAGGCAAATTTAAACGCGGAGTTGAACGAGTAATGTTATATTTTTTCCTCTTTTGAGATCCAGAACTATGAGAACTGGAAGAGCTAACACGTTTAGTTAAAATTTTCTCATTAGATTGCATGTTCCTTAAATTTTTAAAGTATATTAAAATTTAACTAGACACCAGTCGTGTTTAAATAAGCGATCAAAATGTTACCACGTTTTTTTTGTTCGGAAAGTTATCATCACACAATTTCATCAGCCAATAATTATCAACTCAAAACCCGAACAAATATCCGAACGATCAGAATTGAACAGACCTAATATTCCTTTAAAAAGATTTTTTATTTATCAAATGTTCTTTTATTGGTTTTTAAAACTTTATTAATAAAACTATACAAACGTGAACTAAAATATTAACTATATATATATATATTGCAGGGGATAAAAAAAGTTATAATAGGGATTTAAAACTGAATAGTCTATTGGACGATCATTAAAAGTATCAACGTTTAAACAATCTCGTTTCCTAAACCATGTAAAATTTGTTCTACTTTCTCTTTCTCACTTTCACCATTAATCACATGACCTTTTCGATTTCTCTGTTGAAAAGTGACACGAGAAATGATATACTGTTTATATTTTATATCCTCCAACAAATATTTTTGCTCTGATGGTTTCTTTGTACCACTATCCGGTGAAACTAAACCCAACAAATACAGACAAATGAAAAGCATAACATCTAGTAATGCGTTACGCTTCCTTTTAAACCAACTGTGAGGTTCTGGGTGCTGGTCAGGGTTCTGGTTATTCATAGAGTTAAGGTTATTACTAGAGCCAGAGTTATTCATAGAGTCAGAGTTATTCTTAGAGTCAGGGTTATTCCTAAATTCTTGAAAACATAGAAAATCCTCTAACAACCAACAGTTTATTACACCAAAAAACCCAACAAAACAAAGAATTCCATCCAAAATGAACGATGTAACAAGGTCATTAAAATTAAAGTCCAGAATAATAACTATAATTAAGATAATAGAACAAAAAAAAGCCCACAAAGAACGACGAAACGTCAATTTTTCTAATTTATTATTCCGAGTTTTGATAAGTTCTTTCAACACTTTCAAGTTTTTAACATCAGGACCATATTCTGTAGCGAGGTTAGCTATATTTAAATCAATTTCCGAGATGGTAATTTCCTTTGTACGAGCTGAACTTAAAGTTTCCGAAATAGTCTTCATACTTGTCACAAGACTAGCAAAAGTACCAGTCCCAGCTATGGAATTCCTTACAATTCTTGGAGCAATCAGTTCTATTGAAAAATGTGCATTTACATAAACAAAAACTACTCCAAGTACAAATGTAATGGAGTAGAAAACAGTATATATAGTCATGTTTCGTTTCACGTTTTCAGTAAAATTATAATTATTCTCCACAGCTCTCTTTACCCTTTCCAAATGTAGTCTTCTTTCCATGGCTTTATCTGACCATTCGCCCATAGTATTAAGATTTTGATGGTTTTGATTCATTATTTTCTGAAGAACTGACCATTCGCCCATAGTATTTAGATTTTGATGGTTTGGATTCTCCATTTTCTGAGGTACTGACCATTCGCCCATGGTATTTGGAATTTGATGGTTTGGATTCTCCATTTTCTGAGGATAACTTGGTTTTCTTTATTATTATTATTATTTATTTATTTTTTTTTTTCCTCTCCATTTCAAAAACTTTTTATAAGAAATTTTTAAACATCAAAATGAAAAACCGTTTTGGATGAAGATCGTCGATCAACCTCCATTTCGATCGAGGCTTAACGTCTGCATTACCAATTTTATGCATCTCAATAAAAAAAAAAATGAAAACGTTTTTTGGGATGTGTAGGTGTAAAAATATCTACATTCAACAATTTCCCAATTAATTATTTTTGAAAGGTCATTTAGACCAGGATTTTTTTAATTAATTGCATTGTTCGAACATCATAGAAACATATTTGGTATATAAGATCGTCCTTTTAGGAAATTTGTTAATTGATAATAATGTTCCAAATTACAATGTCACCTTCCATTTAAATTTTAGAGCCGAATTCATTTTTAAATGAGATGAAATTAATCTTTATGATAACATAAATGGAAGTGAAAAATTTCGGGTAAGGAGTCAATAAACCCAAATCTTAATTAATTTTGTTTCAGAATCTTTTGTAATAAAAACTCACATGAATGGCTAGCTTTACGCACCTTTAAATGGAATTGAAATAACTTGAAATTTGAACTTATATTTGGAAATACATTGAAAGTGCTTTACTCGCAAAAACGAAAAGGTATTTTTGTACATCTGAAACTAATGTTTTGTTGTAATTGAAAAATCTATCTAGTTATAACATTATCAACGTTTGATGTAGGACAGCAATTTACTCAAGTAAACTTTTAACGTGCATGATAAATTTCCAATGAGGTGTTTTGAGAAGGTTTCAAAATTAAGTAAATTAATAATTTATGGTTGTGCTGTTTATAATTAACAGTTATTCGGTTTGTCATACTTTTCGAACGGTACGAAGAGAATTTTCAAATTCGAAATCTGCATCATAGAGCTGCGACTCGTTACCCATTATTCGGATACACCCGGATAATTATATATCCCGGGTCATAAAATAAATACACGGTTTGTATCCGTTTTATATTTATAAGGCTGACCCGAGTACTATTAATTCAATTTAATTAGTAAATCGATATTATTAAAAAAATTTAAATTCCCGTATTGTTAAGGATATTTTTTTTTTTTGAAATTTTCCTTAAGAGCATATAATTGATAAAAATAAAATCAAAATTTTAAATATGATAAATCAGTAGTTAATAATTTTTGGTTCAAAACTCCAACGTAATTAATAAAAAATAAATAATCAATCTTTTACATTTCACATATTATATCGTTGGTATAAAGTTTCACGTAATGATAAAAAGTCAAGAAAAGTATCAACATGAAGAAATCACCAAAAACCTAATCATGCATTTTTAGCGTAAAATGGTGTTCCATGTATTTTGAATTTAGATGTATCTACAATAATTAAATTTACCAAGAATCATAATTTAAATTAAATATAATATTCTTTATACCTCTCATCACGCTTACATTAAAACCTATCATTACTAACAAAACCCTACATTAAGCAAAGTTTAAATTGGCAATAACAAGTCCTGTAAGGGAATAGGCTCCCACGTCAGCCTAAGCTGATTCCTTTTCCTTTTTTGTAAGGGTAAGATATTTTAAGAGAATATTATGAGCACCATTTATGTCTTTATCAAGATTTATTTTACATTTGAGGCAGCAAAATTCCTTAGATCCACCTAATTTTTATGAATGTAACCACAGAATCTGCAAGTTTTGCTTGTGTATTCTTCTATACAAATTACAACTTGACACCATGGATATTCACGTTACTTATGAACTAAATGCTGTCGGAAGCGATAATGTGACCATGTACACATGGCTCAAGCAGTCTTGAAACCAATGTGTCATTGTTCACGTCAGACCATTCCTTGGATGTGAAATTCAGGTAGTAGTATTATACGATAGTTGTCACAAAGCCATTTAGTCAGCTGATAATGACAATCATTCACAAGACAATGGATTTTCTTATAAATTTGCAGCATAACACAACGTAATCTACAATTAAAAAGTAGTAAATACATTAAATTATAAATAAATATTAAATAAATAATTAATTAATAAATAAATTTAACCTGTAACGTTTCGCTTATTTTTTTTCCATGAATTTAGTCACGCTTGCTTTGGAGTTTATTATATGCATGACATAATCTGTAAACTTGGCCAATGTCATTTTTCCTCATTCAATAGCTGTTCCACTTGGATTATAACCAGTCATGAATGTATGTACACCTGGATCCAGAGAAATCACACCTGATCCTTTCTATTAAATTATTAAATATATAATTAATTGAAGTTTAATTTAAAAGATAATATAAATAATAAAAAAAATTAGATAAAAACCTTTTGAAATATAGAACCTTGGTTTTCAGCCTGTATTTCAAGTGGTCTGGATACACAAAGATAAAATTCACCAAGCTGATTCAGAACAAGTCAGCTATCATATTCAAGTTTTTCTGGAAGAGGTTCTGATAACTTGATTTTATGAAGAAATGAATATTCACCACAAGATTTACCCCAATGCTTTGATAAGATTGCAATAGACTGCTGAGGATCTTTTTTAGAACGAAATTTCATATTAAATTTTTACGATTAGAAGCAAAGTTAGAAGAATATCCTTTAAGCAAGTAAGTCATTCATTGCCTCATCACGAATGTCATAGGGAGTTTCAAGAACCCATTTGAGATTGGTATTAATGAAGTTTTTAGTGTTGAGACATAGTGTACATAGATCCTTCTTTTCTTGTTTGATACCTTCTTTTTTGATCGTAGTAAGACACTGATTGTATGTCTATCATGTTGTTCTCATCCATCTTCTGAGTTTCAGACGCTCCTGCTAATTGGGATAAATGCGAATCTGTTGTACCTTGCCTGCTGGAGGTTTTTTCACTTTTTTCTTGGAACTTTTGGGCAACATTTCTTTTCTTTCTGCGATTTGTGACTGAATATAATCCATTATGTCACACCACAAACTCTGTTATGATTGCAAGGAAGTCTTCTGCAAGTTCTCTAACTTCACTACTTTTGACACTAACATCCGTACTGAGTACCACGAGCTGAGTCCCATTCTTCACAAAGAATCATTCCACAAGCTCGAATCTGAAATGGCACAATCGGTCCTAATAAAAAAGTTAGTAAAATAAAAAATCAATAAATCAAAGCAAATAAATAATTAAACTCATACCTTTCGGGTAACCACCACTTCTTTGATTCCTCCTGCGTGAATTCGTTCCAGAAGGGCAACAAACCCCCTTCGTTTCTCTGAACTGACTCTGACATAGAAGATCTTGGCCTTTTGCGCGGGTTGTGTTTGGTTGTTTCTGAAGATTCCTTGTATGACAGTTAAGACGTCATACGTCTCCTTGATTTTATTTGCACTTTGAGGGTCATTAAAAATGTGGTCTTTGTTCTACCTGTTCCTGTCTTTCTTTGTCTGTCAATTGTCGTATCCGATACCCGGGTATTATATCTTTAAATACCACAAACTGAGATAATATTACCAACTTTTTTACAGTTAAATTCTTATCAGTAGCAATTTCACGTAAGTCTTTTAGTTGTCCTATCTAGGAAATTTAACATTCATTTTAGTTTACAACTTCAAATCCGAAAAAAAAAGGAATTAACAAGTGCATTACATTATTCTCTAGATCTTTGACTATACGTTGAGATATTTCCGCCAATTGTTCCTTCTTTTGATTAATATATTCTTTAAGTGGAATATTTATGCTTAATATAGGTTCTGATATATGTGACTTTTTATCATTAGTATCAAGGTCGTTCGGTTCGTCAATGTCGTTAGGGAATGAGAGGTTGACAGTAGAACTGTGTTGCTTAAACTATATTTGATTTTAAACTTTAAACTTTACATAACCGTATTAATAATTAGTAAGCTCAGTAATACGAAAAATGTAGTTTATTCCAGAAGAAATTGACCTAACGGTCATTCGATGAAGAAAATCATGCGATGTTTTATAAGCTTTTTTTTTTTATTATTTCTTAGAAATAAAAATATTTATAGAGACTATCCCTTTATGGAAATGTAAGGGATGATGAAAATTTTTTGATTTATATGAGAGTTCCTAAAAAGTCGATAATTATGCATGTAAAAAAATGGCTCGAGTTTCGTGAAACTGCTCCAGTCTGTTTTGGTCTGGTCTAATTTTCTATCTGAGAAAAATGATTGAATGATCGGATATTTGGCTGAGATTTTTTTTTTCTATATTTTTCATGATCGGTAGCACGAGAAAGAAAACGTTTTGTATAGTTCTTTATCATTATCATGTTCGTTCATTCAGAAACTGTCAGAAATTATCAGAAATGGTCAGCTCTGAAATGATCAGATAATGAGCCAGCTTTAAAACAACCGATTTTTTTGGGAAGAAGCTTAAATAAGAAGACAGTTACTACAATTCTTCCGCGTCCAAATCCAAATGATCAACATTACAGTCAGAAAAAATTGACTAAATTTTTTTTTTTTTATATACTAATATTTTATAACTTTGTCCGTTTTTTCAGTAGCCAGTAATTGCGAAGTAATTTAGAAGAACACAAAAAGCGGAAATTAATTATTAAAATAGTAGTATGGAAAAAAAAGTTACTTCAATGATAAGAGTAAAAAACAGGAATAATGAAACTAGACTAAAATAAACAATAAACAACAAATAGAACAATACAGATAATGCGCCATCCAGATAAGATCAACAGAAATTTTTTTATGATCTAAAACCTTTATTTTTTTTTCTTCTCGAACTAAAAATTTCTTCCTCAAACTAAAAAATAAAAAAAATAAACAAAAAAAGTATCGTCTTTGTTATTTATAAGCTATAAAAAAAGAATAGGATGAAAAAAAAAAAAACAATGACCTCTATATTTGCCGCCATTTTTCTTATTGAAACAGCTTCTGGCAATGTAACACTGACAGGAATGGCTACGATGAAGATGAGTTTGTAAGCTACAACTACAAAGCATTCAATTTCGCTATCATATGATTAATCAAATTGAGAAACAAAATTATGCTAATTATTGGTAAATTCATCCTAGAAATTCTAAACTTAACGTAAATATATATATATCTATTATTTTTTAAATAATTATTAAAAAAAAATTCTTTTCTAAATTTATTTTTTTTTAATTCAAAAAAAAAATTAATAAACTAAAAAAAAAAAAAAATGAAAATAGGTCCCTAATTCTCGATGAAGAACAATATGTAACTTATAATAACTTATGTAACTCCTAGAGTACCGAACGAGAAAACAAACATCCATACTTTTTTATGACTGGATCAGCAGGAACCGGAAAGTCATTCATGATACGTATCACAAACATGTTATAATCAAAAATATTAAACATATATTATAATCTTCAACTGGAGTATCCGCCCAAACATAGACGGAAAAACCATCCACTCTGCTCTCAAAACTAGACACAATATAACAATCATTATCAAACACTAATATTAGATGATAAAAAAAAAATAGAGCTGCTAAAATAAAAGCAATTATAATTGAAAAAACATCCAGACTTCTATAACCTACTCCAAGAGTCGAGATTTGGTCAACTCTCCGAAAAATCAAAATCAATAATAAACCAAAAAATCTCTGAATCTACCAACCTACCATCAAGTAATAAAAACCCAGAAGTCTTCATATCAAAACCTTAACAACCAGATAATTGATAATTAAAATGACAAACTTCATTTCAAAAATCATACCAACCTACCAAATTCTATAACAATACAAGAAGGTGCGCGAATGATGTACTTGAACAATAAACTATTCGAACCTGGAATATGCAATGGAAGCATCGGAGTAGTAACAAAATTCACAGACAACAAAAATATAGAGATTAACTTTCCTATGACAGATAATAACCAAAATCAACGTACAAAAAATGACATCATACTTCAACATCAATGGTATTCCAGCGATTCCCAATCCAGAATGCCTTTGCATCAAAAGACACTGCCTCACACAACCTAACGATCGATCAAGTATACATCTCGTGGAACTCTGTAAGAATACTCTTTTTCGATTTTGACGCCCTTAAAACCGATGAAGAAGTTCTCACAGAATACAGAAGGCTAAGGCACATAAACCAAAAAGGTCTAACGAAATTCCGGACCAACCACTAAGTAAAGACCCGATAAAATACATACGAACATCCAGAGACCACGATATATCATAACTTCATATCAGGGCTACCCCGCTCGTATTCGGAGCGAAAAAGGCTTGTTAAGTTTTAATAAATGAGATCTCATCATAAGTAATGGTACAGTAAAGTTTAGTTTTAATATTAATTATAATTATAATAAAAAAGCGTTTAAATTTTAAAAAAAACTTTATTTTAATATATAATCCATGTTATATCCGGGTAATTCGGATACAGAATATATGATAAAATGCTAACCAGGCATGATCCGAATTCTGAAATTCTGTTGGGTCGCAGCTCTAAATCATCAATAGTACGAGGTCATAATTAATGAATAAGATTATTGCAATAATATTTCGCTTTTAAAAGTAAAATAAAAATTTAAAATCTTTATTATAAACAAAACTATTATTAAATTATGCTTGGTGATACTAGCTGTTAGATTCAAATCGTCGACTCTGCAAAGTCTACGTAGAGTCTAGCCCAATTTTATACAATGATATAATAATAAAACTTCGCAAATTCGCTGTATAGGATTAATTCTAGTTAAAACTTATAATTTTAATCAAAGTGCAAAATCAATTCTATTAAAAATTCGTTTATTAGTAAAATAATTTTACAAAATTTATTAAGTATTAAGTTAGTTAATAATAAAAATTATGGTCGTTAATTTCAAATGAGAGTCGAGATTAGTCAATAAATGAAAACTCTAATAACTGACTAGATCAATTTATACACAAATCTTGAAATGCTATATTTCTATTATCCCTCGTCATTAAATTTTTAGTATTATCATCATAAGAATGATTTACAATTAGTGCAAATAATTTTTTTTAGACAGAATATCTCACTGCGCATAATTTACAATGAATGTCTTTAAGTTTTATTCCTTTGAAATGGATTTTTTGAAAATTTATGTAAATTTTATTTTTCAAATGTTCTTTTATTGGTTTTTAAATGTTTTTCGAAATTTAACAATAAAACTGAACCTTTCTATACAAACGTGAACTAAAATACTAACTACCTATATACTATTGCAGGGGCTAATAAAGATTAAACTGAATAGCCTATTGGACGATCATTTATCCAATTAAACAATCTCCTTTCCTAAACCATGTAAAATATGTTCTGCTTTCACTTTCTCACTTTCCCCATTCATATTATGATAATTTCGATTTCTCTGTTGAAAAGTGACACGGGAAATGACAAATTGTTTATATCTTCTTATATCCTTCAAAAAATATTTATTCTGTGATGGTTCCTTTGATGTATACGAAACTAAACCCGACAAAGCCAGACAAATAAAAAGTATCAAATCTAGAAATTCGTTACGCTTCGTTTTAAGCCAACTGTGAGGTTTAGGGTTCTGTTCAGGTACGGGGTTTTGGTTAGGGTTTTGGTTATTCCTAGGGTCAGGGTTATTCCTAAATTCTTGAAAACATAGAAAATCCTCTAACAACCAACAGTTTATTACACCAAAAAACCCAACAAAACAAAGAATTCCATCCAAAATAAACGATGTAACAGGTCCATTAAAATTAAAATCAAGAATAATAATTATAATTAAATTAATTGAACAAAAAAAAGCCCACAAAGAACGATAAAACCTCAATTTTTCTAATTTATTATTCCGAGATTCGATAAGGTCTCTCAACTCTTTCAAGTCATTATCATCAGGACCATTGTCTATGGCGAGGTTAACTATATTTAAATCAATATTCGAGATAGTAATTTCCTTTGTACGAGCTGAACTTAAAGTTTCCGAAATAGTTTTCATACTTGTTAAAAGACTAGCAAAAGTACCAACTCCAGCTATGGAATTCCTTACAATTCTTGGAACTTTCTGTGATTCTTGAAAATGTGCATTTACATAAACAAAAACTACTCCAAGTATAAATGTAATGGAGTAGAAAACAGTAAATATAGTCATGCTTCGTTTGACGTCTTCTGTAAAAGTGTAACTATTCTCAATAACTCTCTTTAGCCCTTCCAAAAGTAGTCTCTTATCCATAGTTGTTTTTGTCCATTTTTCGTCGTCCGTGGTATTTGTGTTTGGATTCGCCATTTTATGAGGATAATTTAATTTTTCTTTTTTTTTTTTTATTTTTTTTTTCCCCTCCATTCTCGAGGACTATTAAATAAAATTTTAAGCAATAAAAAACAAATGAAATCCCGTTTTTGGACGTGTAGGTAAAACATGTCGATCAGATGCTTAAAGAACGTCTGCATTAACCAATTTATACATCTGAATAAAAAATTATGCAAAACGTTTTTTTTGTCGATTTCACAATTAATTATTTCTGAAAGGTCTTTCAACAAATTTCCTTCTTTTTATTAAACACTTTCCATTTCTAGGGTATCATTTATCTAAATATTCTTGTGTGCTTTCATTGGTATAAAAGTTCGTCCTTTTAAGAAATTGTTCGATTGTCAATAATTTTCCAAAATACAATGAAACACCTTGCATTAAAGCCGATTCATTTTTAAATGATAAAATTCATCTTTATGCGAACATAAATGGAAGTGAAATGAAAAATATCGGTTAAGAAGTAATGAAACCCAAAACTTAATGAATAATTGTTTCAGAATCTATTGTAATTAATAGCTTGACGCATCTTTTAAATTGCATAACCTGAAATTGAACTTAATTATAGAAATACATAAATGTAATGACGAAAAGGTATTGTCATACATCAGTAACGAATGTTTTCGATGTAATTGAATAATCTATCTAGTCATAACATTATCAAAAGTTTGATATAGAACAACAAATAACCGCAATTTATTCAAGTAAACTTTTAACTTGCATTATAAAATTCACAATGAGAAGGTTTTAGAATTAGGTAAATACATAAATTATTATTGTGCTGTTTAAAATTAATATTCATTCGACACGTTAATCAACTGGTAAGAAAATAAATACTTTTAGAACGATAAGAAGAGAAATTTGTCAAATACAATCTGCGTCGTGGAGCTGCGACTCGTTACAATTTTCTCGGATACAACATGTGTATACCCGGATAATTATATTATAAGTATCTGGGTCATAGAATAAATGGGTATATACGGTTTGTTTCAGTTTTATATTTATCCCTTAAGATCATCACATAATTTTGCAGACATAAATGATCATTCAAATTAAGCTAAGTTGGTTCCCAAGTTTTTTTTTTTTTCGTCGATTTTAAAATCTTTTTTATTTTTTTATTATGGAACTTTACAAGAACATGAATACGATTTGTATATTGCTGAATTTGCACGAAATGTTTCATTACCAGATGATACTAATATTAAAAAAAAAAGTGATGTAAATATTAGTCATAAGGATTTCAGATTACAATTATCATGCGATTTAATTAAAGCAGGATTGGAAGAAAAAAAAAGCAACCAAAAACAAATAAATTTAAATTTATTCAAGTTGATCCTTAAAAAAAAAAAGACATCAATATGTTACATCAAATTTTGAACTTCCTTTAGAGAGATTATCACCGGGTGGTCATTTTCCTGAATGGAGCGAGGCAAGAAGTAGTTGTATATGGTGTACATATTTAACAAAAAATGCTCAAAAAAAAAGCAGAAAGAGATGTAATCAAATTTCGCAATTTAAAAATCATTTATTTTACAAAATTTACTTTGCACTTTTTTTTATGAATTTTACAAAATTATTGTATTTTTTTGAGCTCTATGTAAAGTTATAAATCTAATATTTAAATTTAAAAACTAATAAATAAAAGTTTTTTATTAAGATATTGTATTAAGGTTTGATATGGTTACCCAATTAGATCGCTAGATCTAAAGGCACGTTATTTTCAATTTTTCGATGTGATTGGTAAATAATGATCATCAAGTGATATACATATATGTCGATCTATTAGGAAAAAATTTTTTTTTAGTTAGAAGTCAATAAAATGTAACAAAGAATTAAAAGAAAATCAAAAATCCAAAACTTTAAATTAAAATATAAGGAAAGGATGCCCAATGTATGTATGTATCGTGATCAACATATAGCTATGTATGTATATATGATGAATGTATCATATATCACCATACATCGCCATACATTTAACACACATATGATGGCAAGTAACCCAAAATGACATCAAAAAGACTCAAATGAGTCATTTCAACGTTAAATGAAAAATTATATCATGTGATCTCAAAAAATAATAATGTAATTTAATGATTCGAACGTTTTCACAAATATCTTATAAATTTGTTGGCCTGTATTACATATAAATAACCAAATAACAAATGACTTCAAATGACTAGATCATTCGATGATCATTTCAAAATAGTCAAATGATCTGATCATTTGCCATCACAGGATTACCATACCTTACATATTTTCTATTTACTTCAAACTTTAATATTTGACACATTTTATAACGTCACATGGAGTTTCATGTATTTTGATTTTGGATTATCTACAAAAGTTTGAATTAACTATTAAATTTTGAAGTATCATATTTTAAATTAAAAATAATATTTTTTTATCTCTCTTGTCATTCACTGAAGAATCAACTTTCATTAAGTACGCTATATCATTTTTTTTTATGGTCATATATTAGTATAATGGTCAAATCAAGAAAATAATGCAATGTTTCTATCAACTTTTCTTTTTATTTTAAAAATATCCTTGATAAATAAAAGATTTATTTAAAAAAAAATTATTTATAAAGATTATTTATGCCCAATGTAAAGTGAGAAAACTATTTTTTGTTTTATATGAAAGTTCCTAAAAAAGTTAGTTTGATAATAAACATGATCTCATATAAATAAGGCAACACCCTAGTACTTATTCCAGTTAAGAATTTTTAGACCTCTGATATAATATATTATATGAAATAGCATTTTTTATTTTTTTAAAAAATAGCAGAAATGCCTTCTGAATCATGAGAAGAGTAAAATGATGGTTTTAATATAAAGAAATTCACCATATTTTTTTTTTTGAAAAACTATTACTTTTATATGAATTATTATGTGTGTCTCAATAATAATAAAAAAATAATTTTCATCCATGTTATAAAAGGTAAATTACAAATTTTTTTTTCTCAATTTTGTTCAAAAAATTTGATGATGATAAATATTACGATATCATGATTGAAGTTAGAGAGGATCTAAATTCTGAGAATATATGATTATTTTTATGTTATCGTTCTCCAATTTTTTTGACAAACTTTAGCTACCATTAAAAAGAATAATAAAGAAAAAATTTTATCAAAATCTTTGAAGTAAGTTATTTGTGTTAGTAACTTTTTTATTATTCTAAAATTAAAATAAATTATCTATTATACAGATATATTTATAGTGGAATCATTTTACTGGTACATGAAGCTTCAGACATTTTAAATATTTTAAATGTTGCTAATCACCTTCTCCTTCAAGAACTAGTTGATTATATGCAAAGACATTTAATCAAAATAAGTTTGAATGAATGGAATAACAATTTGAACTCACTTATCAAACGAGCTTTCAATATAATTCTTTATTAAACTTCAACAATTTTGTACAGATTTGATGATTAAATCACCTGAAAGTGTATTTAAATCACTTGATTTTACGTCATTTTCCAAAAATCTTTAATTTTGCTTATTAAAAGAAATGATTTACAAATGAACAAAGTTAAAGTTTAGAAATATGTACTAAAATAGGAACTTGAAAAAAATCCTACTCTTTATCTGAATCCTATAATTTAGTCAAATAATGATTTCAAAATAATGAGTAATATTTTATAGCATTGTTTACCCTTATTAGATTTTTCAGTTTATCTTCTGAGAAATTCATCAAAAAAGTTCAACCATATAAAAAGCTATTAAAATCTTAATTTATAAATGTTTGTTAACTTCTTACTTGGATCTAAATAGTAAACAAAAAGTCAAAATTTTATATCCTAAAAATAGAAATATTAACAGAATAATTGACACGAAAATTGTTAATTTAAATATTGTTTCTTTAGTTCTATTAACGTTACTCTTTCTGTCGAATAAGTTAACTATGATTTAAAGTCAGGGAGATAATAGTTATGATTTAAATCCAATTAACTTAACATGCTGTTTATTAGAGAGTTTATTTAGTTAACAAGAATAAAATTATAAGTTTTAGGTTTGCAAAATGTTAAGATTGTTTATTATTGTTATTAAATATATATTCAATATAATGTTGGAATCTGTTAAAATCTGTCCTTTTTCCAAGGCATTTTCATGCCCTTTATATAGGAAAATTACAATTAAAGAAAATCTATGATAATTATGATACTACTGACAATAATAACAGAGCTAACAGATATACTATTTATGTTAAATATGATATAAATGATAATAATGATATAAATAATAGAAATATAATAAATAGTATGTGTGTCCTATTTGGCAGATATGGCATATTTGGCAGATATGGCAGATTTGACATATTTGGCATATATGTCATATTTGACAGGTTCATCAATTTTTGTCAGTTTCAGTTCCAAAATGGATTAATAATAGAATAGAAATTAAAAGCAAATTTGATCATTAGAGAATTATATTTACCTTATAAATTTAAATTATTATTATATGGAAGCTAATACGGAATCACTTCAAAGGCATTTCATAAATTATATGATAATAAATTTCATATAGTTATATTTATCAAAATTAAGAAAACAGAAAAATTCTTAGAGAATTTAATCCTTTGACATGGAAATATTCTCTTGATGGTAGATGTGATAAAACTAAGAATATTTTATATTTTCTTTTAAGAATAAAAGATTTTAAGGATCTCATTTTAAGTTGTATACTTAACGAAGAGGCTGCGATTTATTATCATAATAATTGTAGTCCTACATTTTATATAGATCTTTTTTTAGAAAATGATGATGAAAAGGGTGAAGAAAATTATAACGATAATTTCTGATGTAAACATTCATATAAAAAGCAATAAGAGATAAAGATTAGAAAATTTTTCAATAGAAGAATATGAAGTATTTCAAATTTTAAAAGATTAAATTTAATGTCTTTAATTTTAAATATGATTTTTAATTAGAACACATTTAATGCTTTCCATTATCATATATTTTTCTTACTAATCAAGAAAAAATATTTTACATCAAATCATTTTTTTAAATTTTAAATTTTTTTTATTTAGAATAAAATATTTGTATTATACAATTAAAGAATTCAATATTATATAATTTTTACATGTATCCTTATAATTTTTAAATATAATTATAATAATAATTTTGTTATTAAAACTAGAATATATACATCTTGATTATTATTTAATTGTAAATTTTATTATCAAAATTTTATTTATTATCTAAAGTGTAGTGAAGAACACTTCTGTTACAGTCAAAACTATGCAATGTAACTTCTTATTAAATATATTAAAATATATTATACAAATATTCTATTTTTAAAAATTTATGTAAAGTTATATATTAATTTATCACATGATAATAATATACAATGTATTTATTTGTTAAGTTTATCCTATTACAATCATGTATTTATATTGTCATTATTATTATAAAATCAATAAATTAAATCTTTGATTAATTTTAATTTTTGCTTCTTTCTTTCTTGTATTTTTATTGAAACTTTACATCTAACGATATTATAATAATATATCTAATATTGATTATATAAAACTTTTATAATAATTCAAATGTTATTGCTTTAATTTCTCTGATAGCTCACATAATTATTTTACTTTTTTGTATCACTTATTTTAATTTATATTCTGCATTATTATATTTATCACATAATTAAAATTTTTTTTTTAATAGCTTTTTAATCAAAATGGTTTACTTTTACAGTTTCACATAATTTTAGTTTGATTAATAAGGATACATTTTTTTCTAATAATATGATCTAAATTTGTGTTTCTCAAGTTTTTAAACCAAATTTATCAACAATTAATATTGTTTTATATAGTAAAGAATTAAATGAATCAAATGATTCATCTGAATTTTTGAAATTGATCTCTGGATTTACCTTTACTACCTGGAAAGAATTTAATAATTAAATTAATAATTTTACATTAAAAAATACAGATCAGAAGAAGATCTATCAGGTAATCGATGATCATCTGATAGCCCTTTGTTTTTTCCATGAATCCAGTTTAAATGTAGTCTGATAGTATTACATAAATTTTAACTGATTCTTAAAATACTTCAGAAAAATTTCTGAAACCTTTCAGGTTGGTACATTTCAGATAAGTAGCAGGTAAGTTACAGGTAGGTTTCAGAAAGAATATCAGGTATCCTAATGCGTCCTGATATATCTAT
Organism: Funneliformis caledonium; assembly: GCA_910591825.1. NCBI lineage: Eukaryota > Fungi > Glomeromycota > Glomeromycetes > Glomerales > Glomeraceae > Funneliformis > Funneliformis caledonium. Next base: position 19,719 of record CAJVPQ010001053.1, read on the forward strand.
GATTTTTTGATAAATCAGGAATATATCGTATTGTATTTGGAATCCAGTATAAACCTTTTATATACAGTATATGCATAGTTAAATTTTATTACATTTTTTATTTAATTTTATATAATAATAAAATATAATGTTCGATTGTTAGGCTATTATATATTGTTTATATGGGAGGGTTTCTAGGAAAATCAGGTTCCGAGAAATTTTTGACTTAAATTAAGAGCTTAATACATTTTAATCTAATAATATCAAAAACTAAAGTGCAATAAAAATCTCAATTTTGTTAAAAAATTCCCGGAACCTGATTTTCCTAGCAATCAACCCATATTGTACATATTCATTTCTATGTTACATTTTTTTTTCATTGTTATAATTAGTTTTTTTCATTGTTGTAATTAGTGTTAATAATAAACGCGTTCTATAATATAAAGATGAACAATTAATTGTATAGTGAAATAAATTATTAATAAACGAATAATAACTTACTATTTGACAGTATGAAGCTGAAATAGTCTGCTATAAAATGTTTTGATAAACGCGTTCTATAATATAAAAATAAGCAATTAAATATATAAACGAAATACGAAATAAATTATTAATAAATGATTAACAACTTACTATTTAGACTGGAATGAAGCTGAAACAGTCCACTTTGGAGTATTAAAAGGCGGTTTGGAGTTATTTATGTATATATCATCATTGTACCACCTTTTTCTTGCAACTTTTATGTTTTAGGTAGCCTCTCCTGCGTGTCATAAGAAAGCCAAACTTAATAAGAAATTTGGTTAATGTATACGTTGGTAGGAGAAAGAATTAAAGAGATTAAGGATCTGAATATTCCAATTAAAAAGAGGATGAAATTAGTAAAAATGATAAACAAAACGTATTGTGAACCTTCTGAGATCTCTATTCCTTATCACAGTGATGGCAAGTGACCTGAAATGACCCAAATGACTTTGATGACTGGTCACTAGTCATTAGGTCACTTTAAAAACTAAATGACTTATGACTTAGGT